>JASSUY010013639.1:0-46066 GCA_032466535.1 Forpus xanthops
GAATGGGTTGCCCAGGGAAGTTGTGAATGTTCCATCACTGGCGGTGTTCAAGGCCGGGTTGGACATAGCCTTGGGTGTCATGGTTTAGTGGGAGGTGTCGCTGCCCCTGGCAGGGGGGTTGGAACTAAATGATCTTAAGGTCCTTTCCAACCCCAACTATTCTATGATTCTATGACAATGTGTACATGTCATTTTATAGAACTTTGCGTTGGAGACACTGATGTCAGTACTGGCGAACTTGAAGGTATACCTGAAGTTCCAGCCAAAGCAATGTGTCTGTCTTGCAGCAAGGAGGCATGGCTGCTGGGCTTTAGATTTGTAAAACCTCATTAGTTAAGGCCATAAAACTTCTGCTTGCTCTGCAAATAGGGATATCCTTCAAGTACTCAGAAAATATGTTAGGAAAAATTCATGCTTCTGCCCTACCAGGGGTTTTAAGCTGCCACAGGTAAGCAGCTGATGTTGGGCCTCATTCTATGTAGCTGAAATTGTGAGACCTTTACACTAAAGAGCTAGTTTCTTCCCCAAGTTTCCACCCCTGTGTGCCAAATTGCTGCTTGGTAAGGATGTCTTAAATACAAATAACTGAAGCTTCAAAGGTAAGAAATGCTAATGCAGACTTAATTACAGCTCCCTGGTTCTGCAAAGGAAGCTGGGAAAATGCATTTTTCCAGTTAGATTAGGTTCAGCTGTTAGTCTGTGTTTGGAAGATGACAACCCTGGCATCCCAGAATGACTGGGCAGCTTGCAGCGCCACAGTAAGACCCAGCACCCCTGGAGATCAGTATGAAATTTGCCATCATAGAATCATAGAATAGTTAGGGCTGGAAAGGACCTTAAGATCATCCTTAAGATCATCTAGTTCCAACCCCCCTGCCATGGGCAGGGACACCTCCCACTAAACCATGACACCCAAGGCCAACCCGGCCGTGAACACCACCAGCCATGGAGCATTCACAACTTCCCTGGGCAACCCATTCCAGTGCCTCACCATCCTTACACTAAGGAATTTCTTCCTCACATCCAATCTAAACTTCCCCTGTTTAAGTTTGAACCTGTTACCTATCACTTGTCCTGTCACTACAGTCCTTTATGAAGAGTCCCTCCCCAGCATCCCTATAGGCCCCCTTCAGGTACTGGAAGGCTGCTATGAGGTCTCCATGCAACCTTCTCTTCTCCAGTCTCAACAGCCTCAACTTTCTCATCATCATAAGGGAGGTGCTCCAGTCCCCTGATCATCCTCGTGGCCCTCCTCTGCACTTGTTCCAACAGTTCCATGTCCTTTTTATGTTGTGGACACCAGCTTACAATACTATGGCAGTTTTAAAACATATCTGTGGGCTGCCCAACAACCATGGCGTTGGAGAAGTCCTATTGAGTCCTGCTTGCTGTAACTTCATGGTCAACACTTGTGGTCATCCATTTGAATCATAGAATAGTTAGGGTTGGAAAGGACCTAGAAAAAAGGGCAAGCAAATTTTGCAACCCACTGCTACTTCTTGTTGTTCTACTGTGACCTATTCCTTTACTCATCCCCAGCTTCATAATGTTGATCTTCTGTCAGGCTTTTGGATAAGTGTATGAGTGTTGTCTTCTACTACTGCTTCCCAACTGGGCTCCGCAGCTCTGCTCCTGGTTTTGCACTCTGCAAGGCACAGGATCCATAAATATTTAGTTCCCAGAGGTACTCAGAAGAGGAGAGGAAAACCAGCTGTGTGAAAATGAGGCATCTTTCTATGTTGAAAGCAAAGTTTCTGAAGCTTTCTCAAGGCCTTGTTTAGCAAGGCACCTATGCACATGCTTCATTTCAGAAGCACCTTCATTGATTTCTCTTGCATGCCTGAGGTGTTGCCCTCGTGATTAAGTCTTTTTCTGAATCTCTGGTCCTCAGGCCAGCTCATCTGATAAGGATCTTTTACAGAAAGCCACAGAGCCTCTGTGAGGAGGCATTCTCCTAGGTATGTACACAGTAGTGTTTGGATCCACATTTGCTTGCATCCTGAATGGGCTGTAATGCAGTATGAAAATTGGGAATAGGATGCTGTGTTGCCAGCATCCGTTAAGCTCTCTTGAATTAAGAGACTAGTGTGAGCACTACAACAATAACATTAGTATTTGTTCTCCTGCAAGAATGTTAACAGAGAAAAAAGAAGGTTGTGCCTTGTGGTGTTTAATTGATTGAGCTGTTAGGCAAGATAGGTGATAAATCACATAAATTAGGAGTCATGAGAGCCAGCTACTGCCAGATATTCTTCTGTTCTGTGCCTCCAACAGCACTGCAGTGATACTAGTATGGGCAGCAAGTTCTGCAGGCTTTTACTAATAGAAATAAATGGCAGCGCTGAACAATCCAAGTGAAAATAAGATGGAAGAATTACTCTGAGGCCTGTTTCCATCTCCTCTAAATGTGAGTATCAAAACCAGACTGGGTGATAGTTGTGACTTTTCTGTGATTCACCACCCTAGGATGTTAAAAGCTATTTATCTACTTACATGCTAGTAAATGTAGATCTCAGCTGGCCAGGACTCCCATTGTGAAGGCCATTGTACACATGGATTTCTATGAGTATCTTCCTTTTCCAGTAGAACATTTTTCTATGACTAATTCTGGGACTTTTTATATTTGTCCAGGATTTCCAAATACCTGTCAGTCCTGGACACATCTCTTGATTCTGCGCAGGCTCATGATCATGTGAGATGAGTGCATCTCATCCAAAAAGCATCATGCATTTGGCAGGGTGGTCTGCTCCTACACAGTAGATATAGCACAGTGGGAATGTGTTTGGCTTACTCTGTATGCATCTCATACCTGAACATTGTGAGCAGCCATCAAACTTTTTTGCTTATTTGATCAACACATTCAGCAACTCCAGGGAATTCTTGTATAGATTTCTACAGTACGTGCATGCACTGTAGAGAAGTAGAGGTTTTCTGCATGTCTGCCATGTTCTGTCTATGGACTTATTTCAGCCATGAAGGGTAGCGCTGCCATTATGCAAAAATTTTATACAATCCCACAGTGGATGCTAAATGAGTTGCAGTTTGAAAGGCAGGGTCTAGAATGCAGCTGAAAAAGGAAAGGGGAGGCAGAGTAATCTCATAAAGGTCTGCAATTGAATTATTGTTTTAAAGTTGTTCTACTTTGTTGTGTCTTCCACCATTACAAGGCCATTACAATTTTGATAGCTTTGATGGAAGTCACTTTGCATTATCCCATTATTTTGAATCATGTCCATAACTTTTCTTCTTGGTAGTTTGTTCCAGTGTCATCAATAGAAAAATAAATGATACGTGGGAATTACTCATCAGAGGACAAAAAGTGAAGGACTGAGTCTTTGAAATAGGTCTAAAAGTGCAAATTTAGAGTTTTGAGCTGAACTTTCTCAAAATGGGGTGAGGGCTCTGGAAACAAAGATGTAAAAATACTCTGGAATCCCAGGCCAGTTTTGCATTTCTGTGAACACAGGTTATAGCACGAAGAGGAGGCTGGAAGGCCACTTCCTGTTATGCAGTGTGGAGCATCCATTAAGCAGTTAATTTCCAAAAAGGAGGTGCTTCTGGAAGTTGCAGACAACAATGTCCTGCCTTCACCCTGTTCATCCAGTGGGTAATCTGAAGATTTACTAGCTCTGGCTTGCCTTTAACTGGATACCTGTCCTGTGCTTGATATCCAGCTGCGTGACTGGCACGGGTGGACCTGTGGAGTAAGCCAGAACTTCATCATGTGGTTGATTTTACTTCATCGCACACAGTGGGTCTGCTCCTACAGGGGCTTCTGAATTAAATTTAAATGCACCAGCATGGTGAAGCCATTTGTTGGTTTTCTGCACTTAACGTCTTCTTTACTTCAGCAGCTGCCTTTGTATGTCAGATGACACCATTCGAGTTGAAAAGCTCAAGCAACAGCTACTTAAGCAGGTAAAATGTGTAGACATCTTTTCTCCATCATGCGTTGGTTGGCTTTTGGCATTTTTAGTTGCTACTCAAAATAGGATTCTTTTAAACTGCAGTTGATTTGCTGCGATAAGGCTGTGGGGGTCTTTACCCTTGAACACTGAACTGCAGATAACATTTGGTGTTCTGGGGTTCTCACTGGAGGACAGTTTTTTAAATTTAAGTCCTCAAAACCTCTTGTTCTCAACTCAGGCCATTAGGACACCTTATGAGACTCAGAAACCACTGTGAAATCTTTCCTGTGTTT
Organism: Forpus xanthops; assembly: GCA_032466535.1. Lineage (NCBI taxonomy): Eukaryota > Metazoa > Chordata > Aves > Psittaciformes > Psittacidae > Forpus > Forpus xanthops. The sequence goes on from JASSUY010013639.1 coordinate 4,202, forward strand.
CTTTCTAAAGCTAATGTTACCTGAAACAGAAATAATGCTAAAGCCATTACAGTTTCAGTCAATGAATGCTACTCCTGGTATCAGATTCAATTCACCCAAATCTAGGTGAGACAAGAATAAGAATTATAGATTTCTTCTGTTTCTATCAATGGCATAAATTTGTATAAAAATGTTGATTTTTTTATTTATTTACTCCCCCAAATATTTAAAACATTTTTATTCCCAAATATTTATGGATCTCCGTCAGTGGCTGCACTGTGAAGTCATATTGATGTGGAGTTTCGCTATACCCAGCAATAGCAGCTCTGGCTAATAGAAACAAGGATTTACCTCTAGTCTGACAGCACTGGCCTTAGCTACCTGCTGCAGAGCTATCTGAAGGGAGCAGAAGCTTTCCATTGGCTTTATGATCCCATGGCAGCAGCTATAAGAATGCAGTGCTTGACTGAGCAAGTTCACAGATGACAGATGGCTCGGGGGCCTGGAAAGCACATGTCTGTCAAATTTCCCACATTGTGTAAGACTCAAACAGCTATGTGAAACTTCCCCTCATCAGGATTGTCTCTGCCCTTGCACCAATGCCACAATGGTCAGAAACAAGCAGCGTAACCAGGTGTATGTCTCTGTCATCTAGCATTGGGTGTCAATCTTGTGCATTGTCCCCTAAGTCAAAAGCAAAAAGCCTGCAGCTATTGTCCATTATTTCCAACAGACTTAATTTATCTCCTGCTGAAACTGTTAGCAACCTTCCTACCAGTTTCAGCTGGTAACACCAGTACCTTAAAATGAAAGGAAACAAAACTCAGCACTTGCACCTTGAAGTGGCCTGGCTTGCTGCCTTGTAATGAGCCAGAGCTCTCCTTTGTGTTGGCCTATGGTGGTCCCAGCAAAAACCAATGAGTTGAACTACCACTACATCATGATGGAGAGGTCTCTTCAAACATAAATCCAAACATCTCCTTTGAGTCTTTTGTTTATGATGGTGTTTGCCACAGCAGACTGTTTGCCTACAGAGCTTTCTTCTTGCATTGGCTAAAAGGCTCCAACTTCAGAGTGATGGAGTTGCTGTGTCAAAGGAAAGGAGAATGTTGACAAAACATTCATTTTTAATCACGGTTCTCCACTGAAAAAAAGATGATTAAAATTTTATCTAAGAACTGACTGCAAACTCATCTATGTGCAAAGCCCTCATTTAAAATCTCAGGCAGCCCTGGCTTTCGGCATCATTCCTGGTCCCCTCTAATACAGCATTCTTTCTTACAAGGAAAAGCTACATTCCTTGTTCCTGTCTTCTTTAAAGCAGATCAGAGGGTGGATGTGGTTTATGATAGGATTCCTCGCAATATTCTTTGAGGAAGATGTTGCATTTTTTCCAAAACCTGTGTTTCTGGTTTAGGCTGAAGAACCAAGAACTGATGTTGGTCAGGAGGTGGTGGAGGAGGGGAAAGGTATGGATCCTACCGCATGATCTTAGTTCTTTGCAGTATTATCAATTTCCTTATCAAATAGAACATATTTTACAACACAAATTTCTACCAAATTTTCTATTGCTAAAAGACTACAGGAAGACTTCATGAGGAACTGAAATTACCCAATTGTTGCTCTCACTACTGAGTTGGTCAAATGTTTTTAGAGGTGAACCTTTTGATAAATTTTGACATTCTAACTTCTGAGCAATTTCTTCCAGCATCTGTGCGTGCTTTCTTAGGGTTTGTCATGATAAAACGTGCAGGAGTGATGCCTTTCCCTCTGAGACACATCATGCCAAGAACTAATGGCACTTACTTCATCCATGGTCGTCTTGGTCTAAGAAGGAAGAAGTCAATCTACTGTCTTCACCAAAAATAACCAAACATTGAAAAGTAACAGACAGTGGAATAAAGTAGATTAGATTAAAAGATAAATTCAGTTATCCAAAGTGTTGTAGTATTGGCAATAGGTTTTAGAAAGCATTGTGGTTATATTATGTCCTTTAAGGACAGAAGTATATAAGGCAGATGTGATTGTTCCTCTCAAGCTATTGCATTCAGAAAGATTTTGTTAACATGTTTGCATGTTTAAAAGTAATAGTCAAGCGTGTTTAACTAGAGTTGTGGAAATGCATCACTTTGACCTTTAGTGGTGTACTCAGTAGGAATTAATGGTCATTGTCTCTGTCAATGGGTACTTTACTCAAATGAAAAAAGCCCCATCAATTCTGTAATTAATCCAAAAATTTCCATGCTTGTCTTGGGAGGAGCAATAAACAGTGAGCAAAGAAAACCATCTCTATCTGGAAAAAAGGGAGTAATGACAGGTTTGACAACAAAGGAGTACTTCTGCTTTTCATGGAAACCACAGTCAGATTCCAGGCAGAAAGGAGGATCCCTCTGCTGGTTATTCACAGGACACAAATTTATTTGCAAAGCCCTTGGGAGCTGCAAGCGAGGCACAGAAACAACATGCTTTTGTCCAGGTAACGAGGGCATACATTGCTTTTCAGAGTGGCAGAGGCTTGTTTTCATCTAGCAGTGCTGTATAGAGTGTTGACCATCACCACCATGGGAGCTGATAGCGTTTCGCTCACTCCATCATGACACATGTATTGTTTCTACCACCTGTTGCACCCTGTCAGTAAATCCTTACGTCCTACAATGTCTGGCACTATCAGTGATGATACTGCTGTTTTCACTTAAGTACTAAATAATAATCTGTTCTGTGGTTTGTGAAGCCTTCATGGCATCCCCCAGCCTGCGCAGCACTCTGTAAATGAATGCAACGCTTGTAACTACCAGTGGCAAGCAGATGTTAGGTCATGGCTCATCTCTCTCATTAAGGCAATTAGTGACCTGTATAAGATGATCGATCGGGGGTTTTGTGCATCTCGACATCGGTGTCTGGTTGCCTGCACCGAAGGATGCTGTTTATAGTCCGTGCATAATTTCTCCCTTTCCTGTTCATAATTATTATTATCCAAAGTGCCTTTTTGCTTCTGTTAGCAAAATCAGAATCCCCCGTGCCCCAGTTTTAGCAGCTAATGTCCACAATAGGGGCAACTGATCCAGCACAGGAGTTAAATATAACCATGTCTAGTGCAAGGAGAAGATTTAATGGGAAATGGTTGTCATTCTTTCTTCCTAAAGGCACGGGAAGGGGGGGGGGGGGGGGAGAGAGGGAGACGTACACACACAGACACACACGCATCCCACAGCAAGGGAAGAGGCAGAGAGCAGGCAAGGCAGAGAGGGAGCGAGGGTAGAGACAGAGAGATCCCCAAAGCAGCCCTGCGCCTCTGAGCTGGAAGCTGCCAGGGCACAGCCAGCATGTTGGTCCTCAGCCCGTTTGTCTGGGGATCTTACCTGCAGCTTGTCTTCTGCTTTGCTTTATCTCAGACTGCGTACGTTGACAATGTCTTCTCAGTTTCAGCAGGTAAATTGCTTTAAGTCTTCTTACTTTTCCTTGCTTAGAGCTCTCTGCACTTTGATTCTTGCAGTTTCCGGTGATTGGGAACACAGGAAAGAAAGACAAGTAGTTGAAATTGCAGGTCTTGGTGAAGAGATTTTGCACTACAGACCTGTTCTGCCACATGCCGGGACGTTTTGTTGCTTGGTTGTTTCTGCTTTTTTCTTATAATTTCTGGTTTTAACCCCCCTCCCTTCCGTTCCCCATAAGAAATAATAGACAAGATCCTCAGCTGCTTTACAATGCCTTTTTTCCATTGGCTTCTGTGGTGCTGTGCTAATTCGTGGATCTGGCCCAATTCATATACTACTTGCATGTCTGCACGTTTCTTTCTATTTTGGATGAGTTTAGGTGGATTACAGCAAGGGAAAGAGAATGAATCTCAATGTATATCTGCTTCTATAAATAAAGCCCTGACCTCAATGAGCGCTGCCGGAGTCCAACTGGATGTTAACAGAATAAACATCATCTGGCTCTGGCTATGACACTAACAAATACCCAGATGACTTACATAGCAAACAAGAGCCCACTGCATGGAAAATCCCTGCTAGGCAAAGGCAAAACAAATTAGTTGTCAGCTGAGCGAGGGCACTGGAAATCCCACTTAATAGATTTTACAGTTTCATCAGCAAGACGTTCCTTTAGCCACGTTCTGTGCAAAGGAAGGGAAAAGCTGCCCAGTGCTCTGACTCCATCTCTCCTGTGAGGAACTTGTACCAACTTAGGCAAATTGCTGTCTCCCGCCTTCTGTCTGTTATTCTATATCTTGTCAACAGAGATGCTTTTGACTAATGTCTTTAATTCCTTCAGTATCAAATCTGTGATGGTTCAACTGAGATTGGTCAAGGTCAGCTATACCTACAGATCCCCCCTCCTCTGTGTCTTTCACATGAAGACAGTGATAAAAAGGGTGCACATTTTAAATCTACACATAAAATAAGCCTTAGACATGACACTAAAGACACATGGCCTTTCTCTCCCTCTCTCTGCTCTCTAGTGTGACCACAAAGCCAGATGATTTAATTCAGGGCATTTACAAGAGATGGGTATCAAGAGGGTAGCTTGTATGAGGTGATAGATTTCTGCACTAAGTTACAGAATGTATGATTCCTTCTAAAGGTTTGTTTTTTTCTTAATCTTTTCAAACACACAGAACCAGTACACTGTATTTCAGTACAGAGTCTGTCTGAACAGTCCATTCATTTAAAGATGTTAAAATAATAAGATTCTGAGGGCCAGAAGAGCAATGCAGATATCCTTTGGGGAAAAGCCCTATAGCATTTAATAATGCAGCTATTACAGTCCTGTAGTCATTTCAGATAACTGTTAAGATAGCATCTAGAGTAGCCTAATGTATGAAGAAGTACATGCTTTGAAAAATAATTTAATCCATTCTTTCAAACTTTTAGCAACTAGTATTTTTTTTTCTACCAAGCTGTGTAGGATGCTACAGAGCATTTACATATGTTACCATTTCTATTCAACTGGGTAGGCTTTTTCCATTATGTTGAGATTGGTTAATGCTGACGTACAGGAATTGCCAAGACTTATTTTCATTCATATATTCCAAATCACTTTGCAATAACATGTATGTTATTAGACCTTAAATTTGTTTATTTGACACTTGTACGGGCCACCAAGTCAAACAAGAATGTCATGTATTCATCACTTGCATGGCCTGGACTTTCTCCTATAGCACATACTTGTGTGTCTAGAGGCACCATTTTAACTGCCTCTTTAACACACAATTAACTTTCCCCTTAAAAGAAGAAAGACTTATCGTCTCTACTGAAACCATTGTAGAATAGGCAAATATGAAGGAAAATGCCAGGCTCTGCCCTTTGCGCTAGAATAACTTCCATAGCGCAGCCCTGGAGCCTTGCCTGCAAGAGGCCCCAGGGCTCCCCACGCAGACTGCAGCCAGCCAACAGCTCCTGGTTTTAGGCTTGGAGAAGGTGTGAACCTGATTGGGAAATCTGGTTCCCCATGTGGCGGTTTGGGCAAATTGCCACCCCATGCACCACTCTGTGCCAAAGCCCCAAGCCATGCTCTTCTGGCCAAGCCACTGGGAATCATCTTTATACCCAGCAAGCATTAGGAAGGCTTCTGTCACAAATGAATTATAAACGTTTACTTGATAATATGTGAACAAAATAGCATCAGGCATATTCGGTCATAATCCCACAGCTGAAGGGCTGGATTAAGAGCCATACTTTGGGAAGCTGTTACATACCTGTGTGCCATTATTATTTGTTAATAAAGGCTATTTGGTATGAAAAATGATGTAATGAAACCAAAGCACTAAAGAAGTTTTTATCTGCACTTTAAGAAATATCTCCTTGGTAAAAAGCTGGTTGAAATCTTACAGCAGGTACAGGAGGTGAATTAATTCTCTTTAAATTCTCAGTTATTTTAATGGTTTCTGGAACGTTCTGTAACTCTCAGCTGTATCTGGCACCAGGATGCAATTTCCCATTTAAAGAATGGATTTAGCACTGTGCTTGCAAATTCTATAACTAATCACATTTAACAGTGATGATGTTCTTAAGCGACAACTTGTCTTTCCTACATTTCGGAAATGCATTTGAGTATTTTCCAGGTATGCCTGAAATCTTCTGGGCTAAAAGTACTTTCATTTCTGCATAGCAACAGGTCACATATAAGGAGGTTTACAAAGCAGTAACTGGAAAGCTGAGATAAGCAACAGGTAAGGGGAAATAGACATGACTTGTAGAATAATTGGGGAAAAAAAGATAATCTGGATCTTTGTTCTGCCTTCAACTCCACTTTATATTCCCATCAGCCCCAAGCAACAGTGCATCCTTGTTTCTAGAAGCATTTTCAGTGTCACAGCAGCTCCAAAGAGGTGAATCTCATGGTACTGAAAATACTTCAGGGAATAATACCACAGCATGCTTGAGCATTGTTGCTGTGGTTCCAAGTACCCAGGAATGAGTAGCTCAACCGCACTGGAGATAGCAGGTTTCTTTTCAGGGTAACCTCTTGTATCCCACCCTGACACCACTGCATTTATGGCATCATTTATAACTATTTTGCAAAGCTTTGCTCTCTGAGATTCCTGCATTGTGCACTTGAGGAGGTTGCACTCACTTGATGTAAACCAGGCACTGAAGTTTATACTAATGTTTAGTATGGCTACATGAACCAGCCTGCACCTTGTAAGAACCAGCCTAAAGGAGCCACCTTCCAAACTCAGGTACAAGAAAGACACTTGTCCTCTCCCCTTCATTCCTTCTCCTCCTGTATTCAAATCACCCAGGCCAAAGGTTTCTGAGGTTCTGCAGAGAAATGGGAAAGTATTTAATTTACCAGAAACAGATGGAGAATAAGAACAGTATCTTGAAGCTTTGGACCTTGGCACCCTCTGTGTTGCTCAACTAAGGTAAGAGGATGATTTTCATGTGTGAAAGAAACATAGGAGAGACAAAACACAAAACCAAGTGGTGATTACTGACACTGGAATCTGGATCCCAGATGCCTTTCTGTAATATACGACCCTCACGTTTGTTTTAGGGTTTGTTTTAGGTTTTTTTCCTCTAATGAAACAACCTGTAGGAGCCTTAAATATTGTCCAAAAGGACAGAAGAGATGTCAGGTGAATGATTTTGTTTCTAAAGACAGTAACTGCAAACATTTGTTTATGTAAAATCACAAGGGAAAAATGATCAGAGTGCCTGCAGGAGTAAGAAAGATTCAGAAGGGATTTAAAATAAGACCAAATGTAAAAGCCAGAAGGCTCTCACAGAGCCTACTAAGAAAACAGCCCAAAGGTGACAAGCAAGCAGAGATGGATCTTTGAAGGGCAAAAATATCAGCCAAAGGAAGGAAGCCTGGTTCTGCTCTGGAAAGTGAGCATGGGCTCAGGAGGTACCCAGCATCCTGACACTGTTGCTCAAGGGGTTTCTCATGGAACACACATAAGGAGGAAATCTTTGGTAGACTGTAATTCCTGATGGAAATTAACCTCTAGCAGAGGCTTCATTAGCAGAAGGAAAGCAGAGTACCATTGGCCATAAGACAAGGCAGACAACTGGTTGTGGACTGGGCTAGGCAAACATCTTGGGGCTGAACTCTCTTAGGGCTGGGCATTTAAAAGCTTTCTGTCTTGTTTGTGACTCACAGAAGCATGAAAGGGAGGCAGTAGAGTATCTCTTCATCTTGAGAGAAACAAATAACTTTGGGATTGGCTCAAATGAATGGCTAGAATGATAAGCCAAAAGAACTGTTGTACAGGGTTTAACCTTCAAAGAAGGTAGTTCCTGAACAGCCTCTGCGGGAAGGCTTGGACTGGTAGCAAAATAACAGGCTAGTATGGTGTAGTTACTCTTGCTTTAAGTAAATGGGTCATTGAAATAAACACAGGTTAAAGAAGGACTTGATTTGTCTTTATCCATAGTTCCACCCCTAGTAGAGATGACTTGTGAGAATCCTCGACTGGGTTCCATACTCAGGTTAATGCAGGTAATACTCAGGGATGAGATTACCTAAGGATTCATAGACCCTTCCCTTGTGGCATTTGGTGCAACGCCTGTGCTGAGTCATGTGAGAGCAGAGCAGCCATGCTGATGCACAGCCTGTCCATGACCTTGTGCCTGCACCCCTCTTCATGTCGGGAAGGACAAGGGGAAGATCGATGCAAGTCACAATAGCAGAGGATCCTCAGGACATCCTGAGAAATTAGCAGCCCACTTGGTCCTATGGGTAAGAGACATGGAGAGGATATCAGAGGCAGTTCAGGAGGCTGTGGCATTTGCCTTGGACCAGTAAATAAAAATCAGAAGAAGACACAGCCACGGGTGAGGAAGCTGGAAATTGTCCTTGAATACAGCTCTGGGTTTTACATGCAGGACAGGAATGGGGACTTCTGACCTGCTGGTGGCATTACTGGATGATAAGGTGCTCAGTTTGTCACAAAATATTCAGTGACTATAATGAAAATAGAGAGGGTTCAGCGGGATGCTGCTTAAGGTGAGTATCATGAATGTTCACTTGCTCAAGAAAATGCATGTCAAAGGACCACACGGTGTGTCCTTCCCCTGGGTTCCCCTGTTACTGAATATAAAGGTGGACTTGTTTGGCTTCATGTGGTGAGAGTATGGGGGCAGAGGCATGCTGAAATACAGAAGGCACGTTTCATACCTGGGTTCCTGAAGTGCAGGAAGGTGGGACTGCACCACTGGGTAACACTTGTATGACAAGGCAGCTGTCCAGCCTGAGGCTGTGGAAGCTCCTCTGGAGACACAACCAAAGCAAACCCAGTAGTTGTTTTGTGATGAACAAGTTATCTGGCTGCCAGGGACAGAGGTCAGGACAGGAGCTGAGGCAGTGCTTGCTTTTCTTTCCAGCAAAGGAAGCAGTAACTGATCCGAAGGGTTTTCTATAACCTGTGAATGTTTTGGGCAGGCAGCAGTGGATCCAAAAGGGAACCTCAGAGCAAGAATGGCAGCTTCACCAACAAGCAATCCAAAGTGCTTAAAATCAGTTTATTCCCTATGTACTTGTAGACACCTAGTGCTTGTAGACCTCTGCTCTAGTATAGACAGCTCATCTGTGCGTTTGTCAATGGTACCAAACCCCTGTGAAGGAAGGGAACAGTCCCTGACTTCACTTTTTAGCCCCCTTGGTTCTTATAGCCTGTTTCATATCAGATACTGAGACTCCCAGTTGAGTAGGCTGTATTGGCACAGAAGCACCAGCAGCATGATTGCAGCGAAAGAAATTGCTAATCTTACTTAAAACTATAGAAAAATACCATTTGTATTTATGCAGGAGGAAGTTTGTTGTCAGGATAGGACATGTATCCCTGCAGTCTTTAACTCTCAGTGCTAGAATAGAATGTGATTGCAAAATCCGAGGGCACTTTCAGCTGTATTGCAATACTGGACTCACCCAGGGCATGTCCAGGAGACCTACATCATGCTGCCCCTTGGCAACTAGAAGGGACCTGGAAAAACCCTTCAATTCCAGGGCTTTGGGAAAGATCAGAAATAGGCAAGAGATAAAAACTCCACAGGAACTGACAGACCCCAGGCTAGGTGTGCTGTTTCTTCCCTTCTCTTCAAGGAATTCCTATTTTAATGACGAAGGAATTGAGAGGATGCTTTCTGTAGTCACACAGTTTTAATAGTACAAAGGCATTTGGGCTGAGAAGGTGGATATAGGAAGAATAAAGAAGCGGGTTGAGACTGTGGGGAAAAGAGAAGTAGCTATTAACCATTTTTCTCAGCAGCTAGCAAGTGTGTATGCATAAATGCATGTGCCTGGGGAATGCACACAAGCAAAGGGAGATGCTTTATCTAAAGAAGGCAGTACTATGATTTCAGTTTTCTTCTATCCAGTGAAAATGTTGATGCATTTATTTGTTTTAGCTTCTTGAGACTATGGAGTTAATGACTTACAATACCAAATCAGTACAGAGTTATTTCTTGTGAAGGGTGGGAGAATAAAGTCAGCTGAGCTGTGAATCTGTCTCAGCAAGGGAGTCATGAGGAATTAATCTAGTCCATGGTAGCAAAGTCTCAAAGAGGAATTTGAAAGCCTATCTCTGAAGTGTTTCTGAGCACACAGCAACACCCACAGTCTCATAGGGATTGTCTGGGACTCTCTGAGCATACGGTGGAGCGACATCAAAGTCAAGTACATGTTTGATCTGTGCCAGCACTGGCAGATTATGATCTTGCAGTTGCAGAAGTGTGGCACTGGTGTCTCTTGGCTTTATGGCTACTGTTCGCACAGATAAAGTGGGAGAGGACTGTGCAGCAGTGAATGACATGCAGAAGTTTTGGGGCTGATGCAGCAGCCATCTTGCATTAATCTTTTGGATTCCAAGCTCTTCTACAGATTGTAGAAGGTTCTTAGGCTTTATATAGAGTATATGTGTTACACTGCTGGTATGACAAGCAGTTGAGTTTTATAATCCAGCTCATAAAATGACTGAGATGAGATATTGTAGTTTATCAGAATGGAACTCTGTTTCTGTTATTGTAATTGAGTTGTCTGTGGCTTTGGAGGAGTTACTTAACTTCACTGTGCCTCAGTTCCTCATGCACTAAAGGGGAGCATATCAAGTTGCCAACATTGTTTAGCAGTGGCTAGAACTCCAAACATCTGCAAATGGAAGGCAATAGAAGGAAAATGACACAAAATAGTCCTGTTGTGGTTGTAGGGATTTATAAGCCATGGGTTTATTTTATAAACCCATATAATAAACCATGTTTCAGCCATGAAGATTTTACTGGGATTTTTATGTTCTTGTGAAACTGGAGTGCAGAACCAACCTGAGGAAATGCTTCCCTCTCTGTACTGACCTCAGCATTTTCCTACTGCAGTCAGTCTGAGAGAACAGAATATAATCTTTTGGTATATGCATTGCCCTCATACATACACATGCACATGGATTAAATGTCTGAAATATTAGCATATAGGGAATAAAAGACCTTTCCCTTTCTTAGAAATCTTTCATTTTGCCTTTTCTGCAGTGTTTTCTAAGGCTGTCCTGCAAAGATGCAGCCACCTATGACTGCCCAGCCAGGCTGCAAGGGGCTCACTGGGGCCTCACTGCCTGTGAGCGTATGGGAAGTGCTTGGAGATGTTGGGGGACGTGGGCTAAGTATTAGGTGGGGACTTGGGACAGAGTGTCCTTGCTCCTCCAGCTGGGTGAATACCGAGATCCGCTGTCCAGGCAGTGTGCCAGGGTCCTGCTATTGTCAAGGTTGTTGAGCATGGACTGATTTTAAGTACTTTTATTTATTCATTTGTTTGTTTGTTTGTTATGACAGCTTTGGAATGTGAGCCAGCTGCTAAAGTGCGTGTTACTGCTGCCACAGCCCATAGCCACTTTGGGGATTAAAAATGGAATATTTTCAGATTTGTATGAGTTTTTCTTGGCTGAAAACAGACTTGCAAAGGTTTCAGCTGCATTGGTTCAATTTTTTTGTCAGAAAGATGGGGAATTATTTTCTAATCAGCTTTTCTCTGGTCCTTAAATACTCTGAAGCCCCATTTCAAGCAAAAGAAAATGAGATGCAAGGGAGGGCTGCAGCTCTGTGTCTCATCCTGTACCTCCCAGGGGAGGATGATATTCTTCATGGGTCACCTCCTCCTTCTCCATGCAGACACCATTACCTAAACTGTAGGGTTTAGTATACATCTTTGGCACTTTTATGTTAGCTGGTTCATAGGGAAATATATATTTAGCCCATCAACTGTAAGGTCTAAGTTCAAAAGTGTACTGAGAGATGTGGACCATTTGCGAACCTAACTGTTCAACCCAGCTCCAGACCCAAGCTCTATTCCCAGCTATGCTTCTATGTCCATAAGGCACATTTGTGGTCACAAGCTTTGTAAAACATGTTTTAAAGATGCATGTACTGTTAATACGCTGCAGCATGTGTTTGGGGTTTTAGAGGAGAGCTTAGCTCCTGCATCTGCTCTGTAAATAAAGTATTCTAACCTGCATGGCTCTCAAAAGGCACCTTTGGCAGGTTGTTAAACTTTCCTAACTTAAAAGGAACGTGTGCTGTAGTAACCTTGCAATAGATGTACAGAAAGGCACCGGGTGGCTGCAGCCCCTGGCATGCTGTTCTACTTGTGAGGAGAGTAAGAGGAGCCTGAATGACAACAAAGCAGATGAAAGCAGATGAAAGTCTCAGTTTCAGCTGTGACAAGCCCACATTCATTAACTGGCTGGTCTACCCAGCTTGTTTATTATTAATTCTGAGTGCCATCCAAGCAAGAGAAGCACCTGTGATGGGGTATCAGCCATCAGAGGTCCCTGTCTAGCAAAGCCCTCCCCATCACAAGCTGGGCAGGCCACCAGCACTGCTGTCAGGGTGACAAGCCTTTGGATAGCAGCTTGGCTTCCCGTCAGGGCTTGCTGGAAGAATGTGGTTGCAAATAGGAAGGGAAACACATGTTAAGTATCTCCTTCCATGCCCTTTCCTCCTGACAGTTGGCTCACATCTTCGTGATTCACAGAATCATAGAACGGTTAGGGTTGGAAAGAACCTTAAGATCACCAAGTTCCGACCCCCTTACCATGGGCAGGGATGCCTCACACTAGACCATGTCACCCAAGGTTCCATCCAACCTGGCCTTGAACACTGCCAGGGATGACTCATTCACAACTTCTCAGGGCAACCTGTTCCAGTGCCTCACCACCCTCACAGTAAAGAAGTTCTTCCCTATATCTAACCTGAACTTCCCCTGTTTAAGGTTGAACCCATTGCCCCTTGTTCTGTCACTACAGTCTCTGATGAAGAGTCCCTCTGCAGCATCCTTATAGACTCCCTTCAGATACTGGAAGCTGCTATGAGGTCTCCGTGCAGCCCTCTCTTCTTCACATTTTAAGATAAAAGTAACTTTCAGGGTTTATTTATGAGTCTTTTTCAATGAAATCCTGTAAATCCAGCTGTAACCCAGGACAGCACTTCTCTGGTACCCCCACTGTAGTGTAGCTGAGGGGGTTTGAGTGTTGAAGGTCAGCTCTAGGATCAGCTCTAGGATAGCTCAGAGACCTCATATGAGCCCAATTCCAGGGGACCCAGCGTGGGTGAAGGCTTCTCTCTGGCTCTGTCAGACCACCTCAGATAAGAGTTCTCAGACTTCAGCTATGGTCAGCAGCCTGCAGAAGCAAAATGAAACATTGCAACAGTTTATCTAGAACATGTTACTTTATAAAGCAACCATTGCCAGTATACCCATAGATATATATAGTTACTTTCTTGAACTAGATTAATGTATAGTATGGACTGTAAAAATAAACTGAGTTTGAAAAGGGTACAGATTTTCTATTTTAAAGCTGACTGTTACGATTTTTATGTTCTTTGAAAACATCTGTCACTTAGACAAGTCATAGAGGGAGCTCTTCATTTTGTTTTCTTTCTCTTATTGAACATGTTCTTTGATACTGAAGTTGTTGACAGAGCAATTTCCATAGGAGATATGTAAACACACACTCTGTGTAGGCAGGGTCTTCATATTTCACAGAAAACTATGACAGTCCTATTCTTGGGCTGGGATTTTTTCCACTGATGGGGACTGTGTTTAGCAAACGAAGCTAACCTGGAGCCTAAAAATATACATTGCATTTGCAGAGAGCCTATAAGCCTGTCAAGGTAACCCTGTTGTGATTTAAAACAAGCCAATACTGAACTGACTGTGTATCTTGGACCCATCGCAGTTATAAAATCTGTACCAATGAGATGTGGTGCTTATTGGAAGATCAGATTATAGCAGTCATACCTGTAGTCACTCAATGACCCGCTTTTTTACTCTGCTGTCCTATCACTTCTCGTATCTGAATCTGGGAGGTCATTGGGTCCAGAACCAGCCTTTTCTTAAGTATTTGCTCTACAAATACACCTTCCAGAGCATAGCCATGGTTAATGATGGAGACCCTGGAATATTATCTACCCACATCATTTATAATTAATATCTATCCTACATAATAGTAATTAGATACTTTTTTCTTGTTTCGACATTGAGATCAGTACATGCTATCACTATTTATGCCACAAACCTAAATTGGTTTGGTACAGTAGTATTAGAATAAGACTATAAAGACTGAAATCAATGGCTGTTATGCTGCTAACTTGGTTAGCTAGAGTGGTTTTCACAATAAAACCCATTCCACAGAATTTCAGGCTTTGCTGCTAATGAAGAAAATCTGAACACTTTATAACCCAAGACTTGACTTTACTCAAAAGGACATGATAAATTGAAACTATTAGGACTACAGATGTACATCTATATTTAATCTTATCTTTGTAAAATAATTAACGGGTAACACTTTAATCTATCCTTTTTAAAAAAGAGAACAAGTAGCAGTGCAAGTGCAGTAACTAAAACCTTTTTCTGCAGTGCCTGGTGGTGATCTCTTAGCAACAAAACCACACTGAGCCAGCTTTGATGTTCTTATTCTTATTGAATGATAACAATCCTATTGAAATTTAGCTAGATCCTGGCATGAAGTAATACTAAAAAAGAGTCATGACATTGGAATATGGCCTAAAATAAAATAATAAGCACATTTTAAACCTGTAAATTACCAGCTGCCCATTGGTTTAGTAGTACGCAATTTAGTCCCAATGCAATATGTTCAGATAGAGTTGTGAAATTAAGAAAAGATGGAAGTATGTGTAGTCAAAACTGAAGACCTGAGTTACAGCTGCATGAGAGTGACTGAATTCAGGATAAGCCAATACAGAACTTAGCTCTACTTGTCTTTCTATTTTATTGCTTTTGAGACTGGAGACAGGAAAACTCAAACCTTTGCTACTTTTTAACAGGCACTGGCATATTCAGTATGTATTTAAACTTTTAAATGAAATAATATGGGTCTGTTTTTAAACTGAAAAAGGGTAGACTTATATTAGATATTAGGAAAAAATTCTTCATTAGGAGGGTGGTGAGGTGCTGGCACAGGCTGCCCAGGGAAGTTGTGGCGGCCCTATCCCAGGAAGTGTTCAAAGCCAGGTTGGACGGGGTTTGGGGCAACCTAGTTTAGTGGAAGGTGTCCCTCTCAACTTAAACCGTACTATGAATCTATGATTTTTTACATTATTATTGTAAATCTTCTGCCTTTCTCTTAAATTTAAGTTTTTGGTTCAGTTTCAAACTTGTGAGGAAAGTTGTGAAAGAGTCTTCATTATGGAACCTTTCAAACTTTAATTGACTCACCTCTCAAAGGTACCGTCACAGATGGCGTTTTGATAGAGAAAAATACCTGGATAACATAAAGTATCCCTGAATACTGCTGAATCACATTCCTCTGAGCATGAACATTTTCTGTGCATCAGGACTGAGAAAATGCTGCCCCCATGAACTGCATAGGATGATAGAACTGATATATTTTCTGTGGCATTTGAAAAATCTCAGAGTATCTCTGTCCCTTGGAAAATATGCCTTACCTTGAGATGTGACCAATATCCAGCTTGTGATTGATTTGCATACAGATCTAGCAATTTTATCCAGTTTGCTTTCCTAGAAACTTAATTTAGAGATTTTCTATTAATACCAGATACTCCACCATAGGCTTTTCTTCCTACTGTGTTTGGCTCTCTGCCACCCTTCAGTTCACAGACATCCATTCCAGCTGCCATTTGCCAGAGGAAGAAACCAACAGATATAAATAAATGTTTGCTCTCCTTGGCAAAACCTTTGTAGAAGGCCCCGACCATGATTAGAGATGTATTTCCCAAGGAGTAAATTGATGCAAAACACTCTCCCCCCCAGTATAAATGCATCATCTTCATACCCTTTCTCTGCAAATCTATGGTCACAACTTCTCAGATTGTTCATGGAAGTTTACCTCTTAGAAAAGGTTGAATACACTAATGAACACAACTGAGATCCTGCCTTACCAGTCAGCTGGTGACGAAGCTACCAGCTAAATCTGGGTTGCAGAGTATTTATTCTTAGGGATGATGCATCAATCAGAAATAAGACAACCTGATTTCAGTCCTAGGGGAAATATAAGCAAGTGTACTGTAGAACAGATTCCCACTCTGTTATCACACAAGTGCCTGAAACAATTTTGTCCACAGGGAATGTTAGTGGGCAACAGCACAAAGTTCCTGGTAGCATGCAGTCGATAATGGGAATGGGAATATGCTATTTCTAATGAACTTTCGGAAGAGGAGAGAGAAAGCAAGAAATACTTCTATTTTCTAGTGTTGCCTTTCTGAAATTTAAAAAAATAGCCACATTAAGAGCTTAAATCTCCACACAGTCTTCCTTCAGCACAAGAAGGAACTTATAAACTTGAGGGACCATCTGGTTTCTTAAATCCCTGCTTGGATTATGGTGTTACAATCAATGCACACAGGATGTAGGAAAACCCTGTGGAATGGAAACTCCTGTTATGCTGTAAGAAATGTTTGTGCTGTTCAAGACAACCCATGAGTGTTTGTATTGAACAGATCTCCCTTGTTTGGAACAGAAGAAACAGTTCAACCGCAGAGCGTGCTGCCTCCTCATTCCTCCTCCACCACCCCTGTTCCCACCACCGTCCTTCAGGCATGCCTGGAACACTGTAAGTGTGATGCTGGAGCCTTTCTCTTTCTTTTACATGACTCTATATATGACAAAGACTGAAGCATCCCCTCAAGCACTGTTTCATGGTGTCACTCAACAAACCTCTCTGATCTGGCTTTGCTGATGTGGCTCTGTTAAGAGAATCATTCACATCCCAGACTGTGGCTTGAAGTGAATCTCAAATAGATCAAGGCATAAAATGAAGTAAGGTTTGTTAATTCAATTAACTTAAAATATTCTTATTCTGTTTTGGGAACTTAATTATTAGCAAGATGTCTGACAAGAACTAACCCAAGACAAAATACAGTGTAAGATTCTCCATTGCCTTCAGAGAGATCAGGATTGAACCTAGGCTGCTGTTTTTTTTCCCAGACCAAAATCTAGTTGCTTCCTCCATCTGCATCTGTTCCCTGTGCCTTGATATCCATAGAAAGGAGACCCAGAGACAAGATTTCCTTAGGAATGTGGTGTAGTCCTTCACTGAGGTTGAGGTTGGGACCAGAGCCCTGAGATTTCCCTGGACAGCCCAGAGAATAATCTGAGCATAAGTTCACCCTTCACATCATCCCTTCTATGCAGGGGAGAGAATAAGACAAGTTACTATGAGGTTGGGAGCCATGTGAATTCACTATGAACTTTGTGCTTTGGAGTCTCTAGTTGGAACTTTTCTGGAGACTGGCTTTTCACTGGGAAGCTGAAGATCAATTTTGTTAATCCAATGTTTCTGGCTCAGTGTTAGTCTACATTTCCAGGGGAGATCACTTTTGTCACAAGACATAAGGCAGTTTACTCATGCAATCATGATTTTTAAGTCAAAAGATTAAACTTTTGTTAATCATCAAAGACATTGGCTCTGATCTGGAGTAAAGGAAAACCTATGGGCTGGCGTCTTCTGGAGTGAAGTTCACACTGCCTATAGCCTTGCTGAGCATAGTCTCTATTATTAGAGCAAAGATGCTATTTTTGGAGAGGTGCAGATACATATAAAGTGGAATGGAGAGAGTAGGATCAGATCTAAGAATAGGCCAGGATCCCACACTGACTCTGAAAGGCGTATGGCAGCTTGGCTGCAGTATGCTTCTGGGAGAGGAGGAGGAGGAAGTGTGGGGCAGGACACTATGCTGAAGTGCTAATGTTCAAGCATGCATGAAGTTAACCTTGTGACAAACCCTGGGCTTCTCCCCAAGGGGGCAGATAAACTCTCCTGGGGCTGTAGTAATTTGTGGCACTTTTCTTAATGCATTTCTCCAACAGGCTACATGTGGCTGCATAGTCACTCCTATGTTTTATTTTATGTAGAAACTCCTTTCCCTGGATATGAAAGAGTTTCTTCAGGAGCACCCGATAATACAGTCTTCCTCTCTGCCCAAGTCATATTGCCCTGCAGGACCACCTGGCCCCCAGGTGAGTGATGTCCTTGTGATTAAACTACGTTGTTCTCTCACTTGATCCAGGGCCCTTACAAAGCTGTAAAACATCTGCAAATGCTTTTTGCCACTTAATAAGCATATAAAGCTCTAGCTTAATTTCATTGTGACATGACTATGCATAAATCATGTAGGCATTCTACACTGTGTTCTCATCTCTGCCTTAAGTACTCTAGTTGGTTTCAAGTTCACCCTTCATTTCTTGTGTAGTTTTACAGTGGGTAGCACCTATCAAAAATCAGAGGTGCAGTCACTTCCTTCAGAGGCTCTGTTACTTTTCTCTTTGCTTTAGACTCTGTTGTCCTTCATATGAACCTGTAAATGGATGCACTACAGGTGCAATGAACTTGCATATTAGTGGAGTACATCCCTGAGAAGGCAAACACCTACAGGAAATATCAAAGACAAGGAGGGGCTTCAGGAGGGCAGTGGTGTGGGATTCAGATGTGGGATCTTCTAGCTTGACCTGCAACATCTCTGCCTCAGACTTGCTGGGTAGCCTTGGGCCATTCTTTTGGACCTCCCATTTCATTCCGTACAATTTGTGTGTTCAGAAAAGTTCTGAGTGAGGTCAAAAATCTTCCAAGGAAATAATTCACCTTTAGGGGTAGCATTTTTCCAGACATCTCTGTAGCATGGAGAAGATCACCCATATGCTCTTCCGTTCCAGTTCATTCTATCCAAAGAAAAATTAAGCTTTTCATAGAGAGGCAATGCCAGTTTCTCCTGGGGCACAGGAGGTCCCAAGCTACATGCTGTGCCTGGTGCGCTGGGACAATGATCTTCCTCAAGGCCCCCAGATGCCTATTTCATTGCAATACAGACAATAACAGACATGGCACAGGACCTTTGCTGCAGCAAAAGCTGTGACTAGGGCTTGAGCAGCCTGAGAGGTTAACAAGCACCCAAACACTGTTTAAAATGTATAAACAGTAGGTCACAGTAAAGGTTCAGTTATGTGGAAAAGAGCTTAGCTTTAATTATTTAGAAGTCAGTACTTCAGAAGGTATTTGTAAACAGTCTAGAAGTTGCAATGTGAAAGCTGCAAACTCTTTTTTACCAACTTTGACTTTATTGTGCTGCGATTTTCTCTTTGCTGAGATGCAGGAGGAGGTAGATTCATTTAGCATGTGAATGATGTGAGGAAAGTGATGGGAAGCATTTGTCCTGTCCTGCATTATGGAACAGCCCTGCGGCATAGCTGGCCATGATCCAGGGTTGCAGTATATATTAAAGAAGCCGTTGTTATTTCAGTCTTCTCAAGACTCCCTTGTTTTTAAGAAAAATCTTAATGCCCTCTCTGACTTAACTGGAAGAACAGAAATATTAATTCTATCATTCCACAGGGTCCATTGCTATAAATAATGGTAATCTTGCAACCAGATGACCTATGATCCCTTCAAGAACGTTTTGAAATGGAGTAGGCTGGCAGATTTTATCACAGCAGCGGAGAGTAGGGTGGGTATAACATGGCTTTGGAATTTTTAATTATACATGATGGGACTGTGTCATGTAATGGGACAGTGTTAGAGACAGCAGTCCTCTGGGCAACACTTTATGACAATGATCACCTGAAAACAAATGCTACCATTACTAAAAAGAAAAAGCAATCTAAGAAGTCCTTCTGAATTCTTTTCTGCTGTGGCTTGCTCGGCTTTCCAAGGTGTCCTAAAGCCTCATATTGTTGACTCAGAGCTACATTTTGACACTTTTTCAGAAGAATTAGAATTGTAATGGTTTAACTCACATCATAATAACTAAGGTAAAACGAAAGTAATAAGATAAACTTTGGCTCTGACTCTAATAGGGTGTGTTCTGATTTGCAGTATTGAAAACCTAAACTAACTCCACTGATAAAAATAGTTGGAGTAATTTGCATTTAAGAGTACACTTTTCTGCTATTCCTGCACAATTTGCATCATGTTTTGGACAGCATAAATCAGCCAGGATCCAAACCTGGAGTGATTTGTATGATGAATCTAACACTCCTCTGATACAGGCTCATAGTTTTTTCCTTAGTCATTTCACAAATGAAAGGTGATCTATGACCTGAAGCACCGTTTTTATGATTCCTTTCTTTCTGAGGTGGGGTTCAAGGTCTCCCTGGATTAAGAAGTCTCCTGAAAGAAGAAAACCATCCTCATTTGAGGGAGAGAAATATTGCCAGGATTCAGAAGTGGTGGCAATCCTCTATGTCCATACCACACTGCAGAGCCCATCCCACATGCTTTACACCAGTTCCCTTACCACCTCTTTGGCTGACCTGCTTTGCCAGCTGACACAGTGTCTCCATGTCCTCATTGTCACTAATTCTTCAGGACTCCAGTAACTTCTCATCTTTCCTTTGCCCCAGGCCTTTTTTCTGCTGGTTTTTGTCATTTAGAAGATGCTCCTGCACTTCTCATATCAGTTCAGTTCTCAAGCCTGCCATTCAGCAATGACATAGACTTGGCATTTAGAGGCCATGTTTAAACACCGTATCCAGCATCCCAAACTTTATTCCCAGGAGACACCTACAGGGTCAGGGGTTGAGGGAAGACAACCACCAGTGCCTTCTTACTAATGTAGTTTAATAACAATATTCACTTTTCTCCCTAGGGCCCACAAGGAATTCCTGGTATAATGGGATCAAAAGGGGAGAAAGTAAGTATCTCTTGTTATGGAGTTTGGTATGTTTTTGAAGGAGAAAGAAGGGGGTGGGGGCATGTTCACTTTTTTCCTTTCCCTTAGTGAGTGGTAGGTCTTATGGATGTGGGGATTTGGTTTAATTTGAATCATAGAATCATAGAATAGTTAGGGTTGGAAAGGACCTTAAGATTGTATAGTTCCAACCCCCCTGCTATGGGCAGGGACAGCTCTCACTAAACCATGCCACCCAAGGCTATGTCCAACCTGGCCTTGAACACTGCCAGCGATGGAGTATTCATAACTTCCCTGGGCAACCCATTCCAGTGCCTCACCACCCTTACAGTAAAGAATTTCTTCCTCAGACCCAATCTAAATTTCCCCTGTTTGAGTTTGAACCCATTACCCCTTGTCCTCTCAGTATAGTCCCTCATGAAGGGAACGTAAGGCTGTGACTTGGTTTGAATCTTTCAGTGTATGCTTTCTGTCTTTATGTACTTTTGATGGCTTCTTGTGATAGCTACCTCTGTCTAGAGTGCGTATTAAGAAAGCAGCTTGGGTGCACAAGTCAGTGACCTTACTGATCCAAAGGCCTTTGAATGCCCTGTCCTTCTTGGAGGACATGTAAAGCAGAGCTCTCCCATGCAGTGTTTATTGTATGGGTCAGCACAGATGTTAAAATTGGCCTGTATGTTAAGGTCATTTGCTCCATAATGATGCTTTTAGGGGCCTTATACCTAAAGCTGGGCACATAATCATGTGCTTTACTATACAAGGGAGTGACTGTAGATTTAGGGCTGAGAACACAGGAAAAAACAAGGAGTTTTCTCTAAGTAATTTTTCTAGTTTTACCTTTGGAAGCAAAGTCCTGAACATAAAGGTATTCCCAAATTATTGTTTTTTATATAAATGCATTGACTAATGAACCTCTGTGCTTTGTGTGGTGTCTATGGGACTAACATGTTCTTTTCTCTGGCAGGGGGAGATTGGCAGGCCAGGAAGAAAGGTATGAACAAAGATGCTCTCTCAGAACTCATCTGATACTTGACATGTAACAGCTGTCAGAGAGGGGTGCAGAGAATAGTTAGATAAATATCAGCTAATGTTGAAGTTTAACCTATATGTGCTGCTTCTGCTGGTACCCAGTGTGGGTGGTAGGGAGCTCTGGGTGAAGGTTGGAGAGTGGGCCCTCTGGTTTGGAGACCTGTCCCAGCTGGATTGAATTTGATAGATTCCCTCCTTAAAAGTATTCATCTCTGGCCAGACAATTAAAACAGAATAGGAAGTTTCCTGGCCTATGCCTCTGTGGACAGGGAAAGAGGAGTATGTGAGTTATCACCAAAGGTGCATAAAAAAGTCCAACATTAAACTTTTTACTTCTCTGAAGTCTAAACAAGGCTCAGAAAAATACTCCCAAAGGGGGAATAGCCATTAATTATTATACTTCCAAAGTTCCGGCAGCAGTACAATATGCTGACTACAGTCCTATGCTTGGTGACATATGAGCCCTGATATATTGTCCAAAATATGTGTTCCTGCATGTGATGAAACAAAACACGTTACCTCAGTCACTAAGTACCTCCATTTAATGTAATTTAACTTTGAAAGAAGACAGCAATGCAGGATGAAATCAGAGATAAGCAGAGGGTAGTCACTAACCCAGAAAAGAAGCACCCTTCTAATAATAGACCAAGGACTGTAACACCTTTTAAATAACATACAAAGGATTTTAACACCAATCAGTAATTCAAATAAATGTGAAACACGTAAAAAAAAGAGGTATTTTTCTTTATTCTAAATTGCAAATGCCCTACAGTAAACAAAGATATTACTTATCTAAGTTCAAGAGTTCAAAACAGTAATGCCTCAGAGAGGGTCACCCACCAATCTGCAAGAAAATGCAACCTTAAATGTAGTACATCAGTACCTACTCTCCTAAAAAAACTAATAGGTCCAGAAGGAGAAGTTGCTCAAGTTGGAAATAAAACAGTTTAACCCTTGCTAAAAGCTGTCTGGCTCATGGGAGGTCATTTATGGCCCTGGATGTCATAAAGACATTTCTAAGATCATATTGTCAAGTAGCATAGAGAATGGAGTAGCACTAATCTATGGCATTTTAGGAGATACACAAACAGTGACTTACACACAGTAATTATGTATGTAGTTATTACTAGTCATAAAGTAGCTAATAAACTGTTACAGTTAGGAATATGAAAATGTTCAAAATAACAGTAAATAAATATAGAAGTATCTCAGTTAAAAACCTGGTTCTATTCTTAGCATAGGTATGTGCTGATATAACTACATGCAAGTCTTTCTGACATACATCATATTATTAAATGAAAAGAATCATAGAATCATAGAATAGTTAGGATTGGAAAGGATCATCTAGTTCCAACCCCCCTGCAATGGACAGGGAAGATTTAAGTCATTCACACTGGGGTTTTAGGATTATTATTTTAACTGCATGTAGATTTACTCTGTAGCTGAACTGCTTATTTGAATCAGTATAACTTGATATTTCTGTAAGCCCACACTTCCTCCAGCAGCATCAACACAAACTGTATTATGAATATAATGTAGCAATTTTTTTCTTTTGTATTAAAAAACAAGGTAAAGAAACATTTTCAGATTTTTTTTGCTGAAAAGACTTTATTCCTCCATATCTTCTGTCTGCAGTGGAGGCCTGCTTGTAGGAGTGATGTTGCATGAATTGTTGTAATTGGTGTTTTTCGTTCAAGGGTAGACCAGGTCCCCCGGGTGTCCCTGGAATGCCAGGACCAATAGGATGGCCTGGACCTATGGGACCGAAGGTAAGACTAAAATTCACATGTAATAACCTGCTCAACATCACGAT
Source organism: Forpus xanthops (assembly GCA_032466535.1). Taxonomy (NCBI): domain Eukaryota; kingdom Metazoa; phylum Chordata; class Aves; order Psittaciformes; family Psittacidae; genus Forpus; species Forpus xanthops. The sequence continues at coordinate 27,608 of JASSUY010013639.1, forward strand.
CTGAACATGACAGTTGTCATGGGAAGTCATTGGGACATCTCTAAGCAATTATCTACTGGAGGCTTGAAAGTTGCAGTGGTGCAAGGGCACTCTGTGCTTGTGCTCTTTCTTACAGTGCTCTGCAGACACCTGCCTAGTCTAGGGTTAGGTTTATCCACTTTCAGCCTAGCCCTTGTAGCACTTCTTATGTTGATTAAAATACATCAGAGGGAAACTGAAAATCAGTCTAATGAAGACTCATTTATAAACACTCGTGTCTCACAGTCATATTGATCAGTGCTTTAAAGTTGATCATCGTCTTTATGAGTGTTTTTTACGATGATTATTTCTTCGCCTGAATGTGTACTTCTTGGCAGTGTAACTGTGTGCCCATGCAATCAGAGGGAAAACACCAGGCTGGTCTCAGGGGAAAGAGATTACAAACCATGTGGATTACTGATCACATCTCTGAAGTTAATTCTTGTACAAACAGACATTTATTCCTGTGACTTTTAATGACCAACAGCAGAAGAAATGTCAGGACATGCTTTGCTGCTGCTGAGTGCTTGCTTCCTCTGCATTTATTATAAAAAATAAAATCATATCATCTGAAACCTATACGGCTCTTCACAGAAGCCACAGTATATGGAGTTTCTACTGGGACTTTTGAGATAATTTGCTTTCCTTCAATTCAGTAAATTCAGGTAAAACAGTGTTTAGTTCAATGATACATTTTCCAGTAAATCTTTGACTCTTAATTTGCTTCATGAAGGCTGATGCCCCCACCTCAGAGGACTGAAAGAACTGTAGTATATGACTTCTGAATTCAAGCCACGTCTGGAAAGCAGACCCTCAACCCTAACACATCTTAACTGTGTTAGATGAAAAGCATTGTATTATAGAATGTAGACATGGAACAAGAGTGTTGCTTAAAAGGAGACAATGTTCACTTTGAACTGTGAGATAGGAAATGGTGTTCCCCCTGAAAATGCATTGTGTGCTGTGATTTCTGACAGTAGGGGCAATGAGGGTAGAAGGAAGGTTCAACTACCTCCTTCTCTCACAGTCTTATTACTAACAGCAGAGTAGTCAGAAAAATTGTTCACTTGGCCTTTCCTTATGTAAGCTCTAGTTTTATTTACAAAGCCTTCCTAATTTTGATATTATTCCCTCTTTACCTATCGTTATGCTTTTTCATCATACTTCTAGAAGCATCCCTTATATTCAGTCAAAATACTTTTTCCTGTACTTTGACTGCAAGTGATACTTGCTGCATGATTCCAATTCTTCTGCTTTTATTGTCTCCTCTGATACCCATCTCCTGTGTCCCCTAGATGGGTTCACATTTTCATTTCTCCTGGTCTTTATAAATTTCAGATTCCTGCTTGTCAGTAAAGGCTCCAGTCAAATAGAGGCCAGCAGATCTCTGTGCTCACTTCCATTGGTCGTGTCCCTCTTTCCTTTCTCTCCTTCTCATCTCTCACCTTCCCAGACTCCTGATACTCATCGTCTCCACAGTCATTTGCTGCATCCTCTTCTTGCTGTAAATCTCCAGTAGGCTGCTCTTTGTTCTGTTTCGCTTTTTTTCTCTCATTCCCATCTCTGTGCCTTCTATTTTTCAGCTGTGTCTACTTGCTTCTCTTTTTTCGGCACAACATTGGTTTAATCCTTATTTCTACTTTGTTTCTTCAAGTCTTTTCTAAACTTCTGCTGGGGCAGCAGCCAATGTGAGAATCCTCTTCATTTCTAGGACAGTGAAAACCAAAGGAGAATGAGAGCCAACTACTGCTGTAGTGCTACTGCGTGTCTGAGGGGACGACTGTATTTCACACTAGATATAATTAGCTGGCAGCAGCCAGAGAAGTTGTGGTAAAGCCTTTTCATGATTTACTGGCTCCAAACCACTGTAAAGCACATGATGTCTCAGAGCTGCAATAAAGCTAGTCACTGTTTTCCCAAGCCATAAAGACCTGCAGCAAAGTACCGTTATTTTCTGCAACTCAGTGGAAGTGATGTTGGGTAGAGATAATGCACCTCCATGCAGGAAAAATGATGTGCTGCTGCTTCTAGTTTGTTTGCATGTCCTTTAATAGCATCTGGCAAAACTGAACCACAAGTCATGCATCCAAGAAAATGCCAATAGAAGGATAAGATAACATAGGAGGACTCAGGCAGGATATAATTGAAATATAGACCTCTGACTACAATACTACACCAAGGTCAGGCTTGTCTCAATCATTTGACATAAAACCTCAACTGCTAAACTGTCAGACATTCAAATATGACCTCATCAGAGAGCCACAATGAATAACTCTCTTTATTGACCCCTTTAGGGTGAAAAGGGAGAGTTGGGTGTGATGGGATTGCCAGGTACAAGAGGACCAATGGGCTCCAAGGTTTGTTAACCAAATGCTGCATTTTCAGACATTGGTTTCTAACGCTCTGCTGACAGCTGCTTCCCTCATTAATTGGCTGGAAAGCATTTATCAAGATACATCTTTTCTAATACAGCTTAAAAGATGCGTTCTTCAAGCAAGGTTATGTTGTTTGGTTGGGCTTGGCTGTGTTTTTGGCTTTTCATAAAAATGCTTAAGTATAAGTTATTCTAATGCAAAAATTCATGTGAAAAGCAAAACTCATATATAACTGTAACCCACTAGAAAACTGGAGTTGTTAAGTATATCTGCACATTAAATCATGTCTGCAATGTTTTCCACACACCTCAGAAGGCTGGAGATCATTTTGGCCCTCTACTAAATCTATGCGTATGTATTGACAGTCAGATAGTAAGCACAGTTTGATCTGAATGTTCTAGTATCTGCACATCATGGTCTACAGCATAGCCTTTCCCTTTACAAATTTAAGCCACAACATTTTTAGGTACTTGAAAAAGATTATGCAGTCATTTTATTCAAATAAAGGACTGGAAAGAAGAACTGAACACCCTTGTTTATTGTATGTTTCTGAAAGAAAAGCTTGTTTTTATAGGAAACTTCACATTGGAAGATTCCTTACATATAATTTAGAGATGTTCCATGGCGGGGGAACCTAAACGCCACAACCCAGAAGAAGATTATTACTAAAAATATTTTAGATTATTAATTGTGTCATCTAAGGCTTTATTCAGTTACATTTTATCTCCCTTGTTTCAATTTTAAAGCAATATCAAACCTGCTGGCTTTACCTGGCTTTTTCATGTTGGCTTTTGGGCTGAGTTGTCTTGCCTTTAATTCATGTTTCATAGTTCTGTTTCAGTGCAATTTTAGAAGCTATAAATATTCATTTGCATTTACAAGTCGATGCAGTTTATTATTTGTGCTTCATTCTTTTTCTTCACTTCAGAGTTTGAAAGTTCAGCTTCTTGGGTGATGTTGAAAGCGAGAAACATTAAAATATCTATCCTTTCCTTTAGGGTTTTCCTGGAACTAGAGGAGAAAAGGTCAGTGTGACAACAGAATAATGTGTAATTTAACCACTGTAAACAGTTATGCAAAAAAAAAGTAACTGTAGAAATGATACTGGTTTTTGATGGAGTGAAGTCTAAAGGTCCCACTGAGAAATGCAAGCAAGCATCAACAAGGAGCACAGTCTTGTGGTTTGGGCTGGGATGCTGAAGAAGTGAGTTTTACATCCTGCCTTGTGAACAAATTACTACAGTGCACCTCACTGCAGCTTCTCCATCTGTAGAATGGGTATAATAATTCTTAATTGTCCCTCTGGTTTATTTAGGCTATATATATGTAAATACATACTTTGACACAAAGACAGTTTTTACTGTGAGACCTTACAGTGGAACCTCAACTTAGATGCAGCCAAGTGGGGAAAAAAATCAAGTTTGGAAGTATTATATCCAGGAAAGCACCTATTTAAAGTTATTACCTGGGGAGAATGAGTCCCTTTTCCTGTAAGCCTTACTTTAAATTCTGTTGTAATGTCAATGAAAGTAAAAAGGAAACATTTTAGAGTATTGAACCATATGCCTCACTCTGAAGATAATACTATGTGTGACTCCAAATAACACCTCATGTGGGAGAAGTATTTATTGCTTCCTCATGAAATGGTAGTAATTAAGCTGTATTACCCTGTTATCTCCTTCCAGGGATCCAGAGGTGACAGGGGTGACAAAGGAGCCAAAGGAGACCAGGTAATTTTCTTTTCCAAATAGCTGTGAGCTTTAGCTGAATGTGCATCTGAGGACTAATGCACTTCTAATGGCAAAAAACAGGAGTTGCTTGGAGGAAGGGAGCCTGGAGGCATCTTTCTTGGAGGGAAAGAGTGGAGAGGGAAGGCAGTGGTTCTGCCTGATGGGAGGGTGGTGGGATAACATCCATGTTCATGTGTCCTCCGCTGCCAGCACATAGAAGGGCTGATGAGTCAGGGAAGGAATTGCTTGGAGGTAACCTCAGTCTCTCATGGCCTGTGCAGTCCAGAACCACAGCAGCTTGACAGAATAGTTTTAACTGGTGAATGATAATGCTGGGGATAGGAGGGAAAAGGGTGATATTCATGGCTTGGGGGTTCTTTTAACTGAGAAAGGAAAAGTAAACTTTTCTGATGTAAATGGATAAATGCTATTCCGAAATGCAGGAGTTGTCCAGGTAGCAGAGTTGCCTGCAGACAAAATATGATCAGGATGTTCTTGCTGGAGGAGAGAAAGCAGGCAGCAGAGGAAATGTGTTACTGTACAAGGGGATTTACAGTAAAATCGTGCTTATAATTCTCTACCTACTGCATAACCCACAGTGCTGAATCACAGTGTGGGTTTCGTTAACCAGTATCTGTGCATAGCACTTGTTTTTCTTGCTTCCAAGAAGAGTGCTGCTTTGGCAAAGATGACTCCACATTTTTTGTATCATTTTTGTCCTTTTACTTTGTAGGGAGAAATAGGCTTCCCTGGGATGCTGGGACAAAAAGTAAGTGGGTGTGATGCTTTGGGGAGCTCTGTTAAGTGCTAACACAGGGCCAATCAGTGGCTTCAGGGACATCCTGGAAAGTATAAGACATTGAAAGTCTTACCTGGCTTCTTGGACTGATGAGCAAATTCTTCAGACCTTTTATCTTAGGAGAAAACCCTGAACTTGAGCCATTTGCTCTTTCTCTTTTTTCCTCAGAATACTAGTTTAGTTATAATTTTCCTCCTATTTAATATATTCAAACTCTTGATTACAGATTCATAACTGCTCTAATTGTGTGGAGATTGTTTGTTTGAAGCTAATAAAAGTTTCCTTCTTGGTACTCTGAATTGAAATAGTACTACTGTAAACAGCAGTGATAACCCTGACCAGTTTTTATGTCATCATAAGTCTTACTTGAAAAACAATAAAATTTGGATGTTGGCTTCTGGATAGAAACTGTACAGGAGGATATTTTTAAGATGTAATCAGATCTTATCTCTGAAATTAGGATAAAGGAATAATAGTTGTTTCTAAGGAGGCTACAAAATGAGTGAATTCACTTCCCTTTCCATGAGTGATTTTATTATATGTCCATCTTAACAGCAAAGCAAGATATTGCCAAGGCGTCAGAGAGTTTTGCTAGCCTGGGCCTTTGCAAGTCTCTGAGCATGTTTCTGATCTTTCCATTTGGTCTCCTCTTTAATAAAGGATTATTCAGGGAAATTTTAAGCAATGTTTTTTACCTTATGCTTGTTTGAAAATATTTAATTGAATTTTGGATTTTTGAGAAAGAGACAGTGCCAGCATTATCTAGAGGAATTGTGTGAATGAAAGCACCATTCATCTGCTGTCTTGTATAAAGCAGGTACAACCATGTACTCACATACTGCTTCCTTCCCTCTGCACCCACCAAGGGAGAGATGGGCCCGAAGGGACAATCGGGAGTACCAGGACACAGAGGACCTATAGGAAGACCTGGAAAACGAGGCAAACAAGTAGGACCACGGTGTTTCCTTTTCCTGTGACTTGTGGCTTATGTGTGATGCGTACTTGTGTGATACCAGGCACTTTATCACATGAGGAGCAGACAGAAACTCTAAAGCCCCTCATATGCATGTACAGGCTATGTAGGAGTTAAAGCCCCAGCTTTAGGACTGGAACTGTATCTGTAGCATTCAGATCTCTGGCCTTGTAAAGTAGGGAAAATCATATTTTTCCTGGCTCGGTAATGAACTCATTGAATAGACCTTGAGCAGACCATGAACACCTCCTTTGAGTCCTAAACGACACAGAGCTACAGTCTCAGCCCTACCTGATGGCTAGATAGTTGATACAAGGTTCAGGTCTTAGACAGCATGGGATATTACATAGTGGTGCCTTATACTTTGTAGATCCTAATCATGAAGCTGACTTAGGGAGCAGGGATGCTTGATTTATAGGCAGGCTGCAACGGCAAATGGAATATATCCAAAATTCAACACCCAAAGCCATCCTCTATCCCTCACAATAACAGATTTGTGGGATGAATGAAAGAAGGTTTGTAGGGAAACACCTGCTTTTTGAGCTTCTGAAAGGGGAGGGTCATTGCTGTTGTTGCTACAAAAGCTAGTTCTGCCTCACCTCAGCTGTGGGTAGAAAGAGCAGCATTAGCATCTTGCAAGGGAGATCCCGTTGCCGGTCCACACTTTTTCTCCCTGGCTCACCAGCGTCAAGAGGTACACTACTGCTAGCAAAACCACTGCTTCTGTGCACTGGCAGGAGCTGCCTGTACACTAGGAGTGGTGTGCTGGAACGGATTAAACTGGTATGTGTAGGGTGGCATTGAAAACACTGGCCTCTATGTCTAACATGTAGCCTTGAATTGCACTGTAATGCGCTCTGTGTTTCTAGCACAGGTACGAAGTGTTTTTCCACTGTATATTCAGGCTCTGCCCTTGCTGTCTAGCCTGCCTGGAAGATGCTTTCTGTCCACACTATCCAATTTGGTTGATTCAGACTTTGCCCAGACTCAGGTGCTGGTAAGCACAGATCAGCTTTCTGAGCCACAAGGTCTTGGAGATATTTGGCCTGTAGTGCAAAGAACCAAAGCACTGAAGCACCCTCTCTGTTTCTCCCATTTCCTCTGTTAACTCTAAATCAAGATTGATGTGTTAGACTAGGTATTTATATGGCAGTTCTCACCATAGTTCTGCATGCCAGGGATAGATTCTTCTGCTCTGAGAAAGGTCAGGAAGGCACATAGTGACTTTAAGGAATGGTAATCTTGTATAGAACCTGTTCAGGAATGGGATAGTTGACAAATGGCCCTTATTTAGAGTTCAAAATAATCATGCTGGTAGAACTATTTTTTTCAGATTTTCAGATGAATTGTAAAGACCAAGAGTTGTGTGTAAATTTGGTATTGACTCCTCCACTAGAGCATTTTCCAAGGAGGAGGCAGCAACATTAGTACAGTTACCTGTTCAAGTCACCAAATTGGCCTCTTTGAGTGCACCTTTACTTTTGTATTTGTTTTAAACAGTGATACTGGGGGTACGAAGGACACCAGTTCCTGGTGCTCTGAATTGCTGCCTCAGAGCCTGTTTCTTTCTGCTGACTAGCAGAGAAGGGAATCTGTTCTTATTACACTGACTTCGTGCTAACATACGTCTGTATCTGCTCAGACACAGGAGCTTACAGATGAGGTAATTAACAGGCTTAGTTGAATGCATTTTATTTGCAGTCTGGTTATGCCCAGCACTGCAAACAGAGGTGCATCCGCTTCTGTGGCTTTGATGCTGCCAGCTAATACCTGAAGTGAAAGAATAGCCAGTGTGGGGAAAAATTGAAAGTTGGGTGTTAGGAAGGGAAAATGTGTCACCAAGTAAGGGAATTCTGTGCAAAGTAGGTATGCTTTGTGACCCACAAGAAAAGGGGGTTTTGTCCTTGGTTTATCAGATCTTAAATGCTGATGTGTGCTCTCTGCTCTTTTGGTTTTGGTTGTTGTTTTTATAAACTGTGCTCATCTGTCCTGACAAAGTAATATGCGCACAATGTCTTTCCACAGCACAAGGCAAAGCAAAGACACAGCACCTGTAGATCAACCTGAACACAGCGTGGTCTTTAGTTGATCTTTGACATTTTGTCACATTCCACCATGTCTTAATCACAAAGCAGTGGCATAAGGCATGTCATAATTTAAGGTAACAATCAGTGTGACTGAAAGAACTGAAGTCTGGCCCTAAATTAGGATTTCTAGGCCCAAGTCTCAATACACAAAGCTTCCCTGTGCCCTGAAAGCAGTTTTAGTATTGATCTTCTGCATGAAAACCTTTCTTTTTTTCTAATCCTTTGAAAAAACTTGGCAGTGGCATTTTAAGGCTCTGTGGGTCTGAGTGCTGTCTTTAAGCACTGTAGTTTTCTAGCTGTTTGTTCAGCTGAGAAGATAGTTCCCATCAACATGGAGGCATTTCCTGTCTCTTGATCCCACAGACATCTCTGGGTAAGAGCAGCTAAATTAGGAAGGTGTCACTTCCACTGCCATTTCAAGATACATCTTGATTATCTCACTGACTTCTTCAGCTCTCCCTTGCCTCTGGGCAGGCTCTTCCTAAAAGGTGACCGGGAGGTCAGAACTCACAAGTCACAGCCTCACTGCCCTCTGAGCTGTAACACCCAAAGCTTCATCACTTGGGACTTGACCCTAAGAAGCAAGTTTAAGATTTCAGTCTTGATAAGGAGGAATGACTCAGGGCTTTAGACAATGTTTCTTTGAAAGAAAGGAAGGGAATATAAATACTGTCCCTGGGGAAAGCTTCTCTGTGCCATGCATACATTCAAAAAGAAGCAAGCAAACATGTTTAATGTAAATCTCTGCCATTATTATTTAATCCATGTGTGCTAAACAAGAAAACATTAAGCAGTCACTTCTTCAAAGCAGGAGACATAGAAACAGTTTTCAGGCAGTACAGGTCTAACTGGCACTGGCTCGTGTCTGCCAGATCACTGTTCTGTGGGGGAAAGAGGTTTCCCACAGACTTCTTTGGGGCTACAAAATCCTGGTCTACTCATTCTGTGTTGTGTAATGTAAGAAGTAATTAGGGATCAGCATCACTGACATTCACATAAATCCTGGAAGAGTTTGATGGCACAGAGCTTACCTAATAGGATTAAACAAGGCAAATATTCAATTAAGTTCTTTATGGGCCATGGCAAAATCAACCTTTCTCAACATTCAAAAGTATCCATGGGATATGACATGTTATATAGCAACAGATTATTTTAGCATACATTACCCCATATGCTTTATTACTCTGAAACCAGACACGTAACCACTTGTCATAAGCCCATGAATTTACATTAACCTAGAATTACACCTGCTTTGAGGATCTCATCTGCTTTGTTATCAAAATAAAGTTTACACAACATACACCATTTTTGTTATGCTAAATAATATATGCTGTCACATAAAATCAAATCAGATATTTAAACTTTAAACTATGTAATATGCTTCCAAAATATAAAGCTGAGAAACCCAAGCCTTGGAAAGTGCATGAGCAGGAAGATAAATATAGGTATTTTTAATAACTGTCACCATATTAAATTCAGGAGCATAAATATGAATGTGCTGAATAGTTCTAGGGTGAAAATTTCAAATGCCAAAGGTCATGGCCGCATAAACAGGATCCCATGAGGCAAATTAGGGCTGTGTTTGCAGAATATTAGCTATTGTATGGTGTAAGCTCATGTTCCATAGATAATGTTACAGCATTTTGACTGACAGCGTACTGGCAAAACACTATTTGTCAGTGTGGGGCTGCCACACACTAACTTGCACTTCTCAGAGCCAAGCCCTTGCTTGCCTTGTGATTTGTTAGCGTAGCTATACCTGTGGTGAAAGTCAGCGAGATACAGGAGCCCAGACACCTAAGGTACTTCTGGAAACAGTGTGGACTTCAAAGTCATTAGTGTCCTTCTGAAAGACGGCACTCTAAGACTGGGAAATGTCACTGTGGAAGCCATTGATGAATGCTTGGTGAATTGTCTCTTTTTTTCAGTGTGTGTTAGTCCAGTAACTGAGGATTTCCAGCTATTTCAGCTCCACCAGCCCTTTCTGTCTGAGCTGCACTGACAGATACCAGGGGTAAAAGGTATCCTTAAAGAACGGCTATCAAATAATTGAAGTCAGGGTGATTCCTGACTCCACACAGAGCAGAAATCTGGGACCATTTGTATTTAGAAGCAGAAGCCCTGTCTGGACACACTTTTCTGTCTCCAGGTAGAAGAGGACAGCGCCTCTTCCTTGGGGTGGTGGCTATGAAGCTTGTGCTGCATGCTTCTACTGGCAAAGGTCTTGGCTTTCTTGACAGAGAAGCTAGTGTGGCTGGAAAAGGTTGTGTGTTATGAATAGTTTATCAAACAAATGGATGTCTCCTCTCTCCTAGGGGTTGAAGGGAGACACCGGACCTGCAGGTATCATGGGTCCACCTGGAAGGCCTGGTCCTTCTGGCCAGCCGGGCCCCCCTGGACCTTCAGGGTCAGGTAAGCAGAGTCCCTTGCTCCCTAGCACCTCCTGACTCATCATATTTGCCTACATAGACCCCTTTACAAAAAGTGGTGCAGGGATACGCTTGATTCTCCACTGACAGCAAGCAGAGGATTTCTCCTGAAGGCAGGTTATGCCATCCTTGTCTATTGTAAGGATTCACTTTAAAGCATACATTTTGGCCTCTGATGTTTCAAAGAAAAACAAAAACATGGCTTAAGTGGTTCCTGTGGGACTTTGGTAGATGGGGATGATGAAAAGCCATCTGGCAGCTGTGGAGGGCTCCATCATCAAAGGTCTGCTGCTTCTCCAGATATCCTGGCTTACTGTGAAAGACTGTGGTTTCTAATCAACATACCCTGTGCAGCTCTGTAAAAGAAAACTAGGTAAAACTCAAGTCACAATGGCATTAAGGAAAGAAGGGAAGAGAAGGGACAGGAGTCGGTGAGGAAAAAAGGCAGTGGAGAAAAGCTTTAATTAAGTGCCGGAGATCTGTTCTTGCTGCAATTGTGCATAGGGTAAAATCATGAGAAATATCTTGTAACTGGTAGTTATACAGCTTCAGAGCTAGACATGAAGGACAATACACAGCCCACAGAGTTCAGTGAGTGGATATATGCTAAAGTATCTGAAAACAAAAGCAAAGACCTTTGGAAACTACTGTTGCTTCAAATGGACAACAGCTGCTTCTACTGCAGCTGATCTGTTCAATGTCCTCTTCCATTTTATCTTCCCTTTTTCTTCCCTTGTTTACATTTGTGAGCATGAAGTCTCTTCTTGTGGTGATGTGGAAATGGTACATCTGTGAGGCTGAGGGTTGCTTCAAAATCTTCACATATTTCATGTCTCTCATTATGAAACATCTTTGTCTCGAGTAAATTAGCTGCAAGTTGTTTTCAGAGGAGAGAATTTTCACCATGCTAATAGAATGGCAGCCACGATCTTGAGATTGAAGTAATTCCATCCATGGAATGTTTATGTGGTGTCAGGCTTGTTAATCTTTTTCCTCTGCAATATAAATTCTCATCCTAAAAGACCTTGCTGTAATGATGTCACTGAACGTGTTGGCTCACAGTCTAATTCTGCAGGGTAGCACATCCTTGCCAAAGTCTGAAGTCAAAAAGCAGTGTTTTTACATTTTAATTTGCAGCTCTCCTGTATTTCTAGTTGTGTTTTCTACCTCTGAAACAGCATAGCTCAAGTGATTGTAAAAATGGACAAGTCCAGTGTGTTGTGGATGTATACATAGACTGACTCTGCTAAACTTGGTGCCTAGGTATTATAGAGTGATCTGTGTGTTCACTGTGTCCTCAATTTCTATAGCTTCAAACAGGCTGATATTTATTTTAAGCAAATAGTGTCTCTTTCTCAGCAAACCTGGTAGAAAAATTAAAAAACAGAAATAATGTGACCATGGTACAAACTTGGGTCTTTCTCCTGAAGTGCTGGGATTGATGGTTCTGCTAATCATAGAATCATAGAATTCATAGACTCAGAGTGGTTTGGGCTGGAAGGGACCCTAAAAATCATCCAGTTCCAAGCCTATGCCATGTGCAGGGACACCTTGCACTAGACCAAGTTGTTCAAAGCCCCGTCCAACCTGGCCTTGAACACTGCCAGGGATGAGGCAGCCACAGCTTCTCTGGGCAACATGTGCAGGACCTTGCCACTCTCACAGTAAAGAATTTCCTCCTAATATCTAATCTAAATTTCTCCTGTTTCAGTTTAAATCCGTTCTCACCTTGTCCTATCACTACATGCCCTTGTAGAAAGTCTCTTTCCAGATTTATTGCAAGGTAATCTCTTCCCTCAGTTCCCAGTGAATTTAATGGTAGATATGCATATCTCAAAGCTTATATCCACCTGACCTGTACTTTTTCCGCTAAGATTGTGTTTTGTGTATTAACTTCTCAACAAGGGCAACCTGGTATTTTGCTTCCTAGGGCAATTTGCAATAGGACCAAAAGGGGAAAGAGGACTTCCAGGACTTCCAGGGAGATGTCTCTGCAGACCCCCACAACACATGAGTAACCCTCCATATGAGGAATCTGTGTTTGGACACAGTTATCCAAAAGTTCCTGTGGTAAGCAGATTTTCTGGGAGATGGTGTGAGCAGTTCTTAAGTAGTTTTATTGTAAGAGGTGGGGTACTCACTAGTATTTTTGATTTAACTGGGAAGATGTCTGTATGTGGGCAATGTATGATCTGTAGTATCCAAAACCTCTGCAATCAGGTTGGTACAAAAGAGTTTGGTCTCGTAACTAGTCTGAGGGTTTTGTGATTGTGGTTCTGAAATGCAGCTGTTTCAAACCATCAGTAATGTAGCCTGTGTTTAGAAATCTTTTTCAAGCCTAAGGATGCTCCCTTTCATCTTCTACTGTACATATATAAACTGTTCTCTTGATTTCAGGAAATTGAGATATATTTCAGATTGGTCAGTGAAGTAAATGTCTCTTTCTTGCTTATTTTTTTATGTCTTCTTCTGCAAAACCAGTGAGCTTAGAACTGAATATTGGGGTAAAGTATTCTGCATATATGATGGAAATTTCTCCCAAAGCACAGACCATCTACCTTGAAACAAAAATGAGTCTCTACAAACCGTAGCAGACAGATTTCTGAGCTCCTGTCTGTAGACATTCACTTTGTATAGCTAATTTCAATCTCTAGCCTTCTAAGCATTTAAGTAGGCAAACTGGACACAGCACTTTAAGGGAGAAGTTATTGGTGGAAGGTTACTTAGCAGTTTTTCATCTCTGATTTCTTTGGACTTTGTAAATAGTATTCCTACACTTCTTCCTTCTGCTGGGCCCTGCCTTATTATTCTGTGCATTGTAGCACTTAATCAGCAATGAAAATGCTGCCTTGCTGCTGTGTACCAGCACAGCCCAGCCACTCCACTCATGCATGGATATTGCTGATGTCTGGTCCCCTCTGAATGACAAAAAGCAGCAATTAGCTGTGTTAACTTTCCCATCTGTCATGTTGTCAGAAAGCTGTTACAGTGTGTGAAAAGAACCTCCTCACAACACTTCCCATTAAACCGGGTCATTGAACTCAATCTTCTGCTTGAGTGTGCTGCACGTCTTGTCAGCTGCTCATTCATCCCTTTCTATGCTGCATTACAAAAAGCCCTGTTGTTTTGAAAATGTAGTGGTGAGAGAAGAAAGTGTATGAAATAAAGTGCAAATCACATCACGCTGTACACTATTGCAGAAAAAGAAAAACCCTATCATGTGCTTCACAGCTGGAAAACTTGTAGGAAAAGCTATAAGGCTTGCAATATTCTGTGTAGGTCTTCCTTCTCCATCAGGCAGTTTTGTATTAGATCTTAAAAGATGGAAATGAGAATGTAGCCACCTCATAATATAATACCCTGCTCTATCACTGTGCACCCTCATTTGATGATGATCAAATGTTATTTTGTCCTCAGAAATGTGGGACGACAAAGCAGCAAACCTTAGCTCTCTGGAAGCAGAGCACTCACATAGCAGCAGTCCATGTACTCCTGCCCCATTTGTTTTACTCCCTGGAGTGTCAAGAGCAGGGGTGGTGTTGACTGAAGAATAGGGTGGATTGAAGAATAAGGTTGTAAATAAGTAACCTCAAGAACATCAGGCTTTGTTAGCAACTATAGAAAAAATTAAATTACTAAGATAAGTTTTGCCAGAACCACCTGGTGGTTACTGATATTACAATGATCTTAAAGGGATGAAGAAGTAACCACCAGAGGTCTGAAAGCCCACTACCACATTTTAGTGTGCATACAGAGGCATTCTCTAAAAGTATGATGTAATGTATGTAATCTAATGAATATGTATGTTTAAGGACAATATAATCTCAGTCTGACTGATGCTTGGGAGAGACACACTTGAAGGAATGATCCCCCGTGTCTCTCAGCGCAGTAATAAAGAATATCTGCTTGTCAACCTAAAACTTTGTTGGCGAGTTCCTGGAGATTTCTCTGAATCAGGAGCTTTTAAGCTGTTATTTATACTATTCAGATCCCCATGTAGCAGCTTTGAAGCCTGCCTTGTACCACTTGAAAACTATTGTCAGGGTTTCTATAGCTGTACATGGAAAAGACCCAGAGATAGTGCTCTGTGCCCAGTCCTGTTGTCAAGTGGTTTGTCAAAGCAGCATCCTTCTGTAACAAGTCCCCAGTGCACTAATCCATTTGCCCATGAGCTCCTTCAGTGGCAGTACTGCCAGAGAGGGTAGAGGCCAGGAAACAAAGCACTGTTTTTCTGTCACTGGCTAAGGTTCATTCTGTTTTTTAAATGTTTTGCAATTTGAAAGGCCAGTGTCTGTAACAGAGAGCACAGATCTGCTACTGATTTCAAGAGAAATTGGAGCTCTGGGGCTGGGGCTTGAGCTCCTGAACACAATTCCAGGATCAGTTCTTTGTTGACTTTCAATTTCTTTGCTTTCTTTTATTCAAGCTGAATGCATTTTTATTCAGTGCTTCTTTAATGAAATTGGCCTTTGTTGAGGGCTATGGGAATATTCTTCTATGTAAAAATTTCAGGGTATTTTGCTTTAAAAAGAGCCAATTCTGTTTATGCTGGTGGGAATCAGGCTCAGCCCTAAGTCCATTTGATCAGAAGCACTCCATTTGCTTTTTCTTAATTTAAAAGTGGTTTAATCTTGCTAAAATTAATCTGGTTAAACTGCTGAAGGAAGAGGCTGTTTCCTAATGCCCCTTGCAGCCCATTGCAATGACTGAGACACTTTAAAAAAGGATAAGAGAGCAGCTCATCCTAATTTCTCCATTTTAAACTTCTTTTTTTCTGTTTAATTGAAGACTTGGCTTTAGGCCAAAGCACACACATGTAAAGAAACATGCATTTCAATGCAAATTAAGTCTAAATAAAGTACAAGTTAGTAAAAGTGAAGGTTGCATTGAGCGATGAGTTATTTATTTTGTACATATGAACATGCCTAGAAAATTATAGTTGAACCTCCAAAAAGCACTTATGCCCATGTGGATTTTGCAGTTGTTCCAGCCCCTAACCATTTGAGCATCTGACAGTTTTCCTCAGCAATGACTCTGCATAAGCGTTTGCATGCTCATTACCTGTGAAAGTACATGCTGTAATAGGGGCCATTGCAGCCATAGCTAGGTGCTCAGAAGAGGCAGTTCTCCTCTGGAAACTTGTGTCTTGCTGATCAGGAAGGAGCCTCTTATGGTGTGTGAATCATGGATGTAGGTTCTCACACCATTCTGTATCTGGAAACAGCAAAACCATTTTTCTGTGTAATTATTTAACTATGTGCAGATCCATGTGTTTGTTGCAAAACTAGATTCTGTGACAAGCCAGAATACTTCAAGAGGGTCACCAGTCACCTCTTTTTCTGTGCCCCAGATTTTTGTGGTGAATAATCAAGAAGAACTGGACCGGTTAAACACGGAAAATGCCTTAGCTTTTAGAAGAGATCAGAGATCTTTGTATTTCAAGGATACCTTTGGATGGCTCCCTGTCCAGGTGAAAATATGACTGTGGTCTCAGAAAACTTGTGAGTGTATGTTTCATTTTTAAATACAGAACATAATGTCTGTACTGAAGGTGTCATATGTAGAAAAAGTACTGCCACAACTGTACATAGTTCTGTGATTTTTGTTCGCAGGAGTCTTAATTACTGAGGCATTAACTCATCAGTGTTGCAGGTTGTGCTAACATCTCTGTGAGCCAGGCTCCACTGGTGAGCAAACTGGGGACAATTTGTAGAGTTACAATAGTAAAGAACTGCTTTTATTTAATACAAGATGAGGGAAAACAGACCAAGGTACAAAGTTATGGAAAAACACAAACCCTGCAAACCAAGCCTACAGATTTCATTTTTGCTTCATGTTGTTCAGCTAAGTCCTGCTGAAATCAGGAGCAGGATCTTCCTTCTGTGCACTGGATTTTGAATCAGATTCTGTATAAACTCTGTGAGCCACTAAATAGCAGGATATGAAAACCTGGTTGTGGGATCTGCCTCCCACTGCCCTCCACCTCAGCTTGCTAGCCAGGCTGCTCATGGTCCAGTTCAGTAACCACTGTGTGTTTATTTGACCAGCTATCCCCTTTCTATCCCATGGATTACCGCTTCGAGGATGGCAATACTTGTGGAGATGGGATTGTACAAGATGGGGAAGAGTGCGATGATGGCAATACAATTGTGACTGATGACTGTATAAGTAAGTTACAGTGCAGCAAGAGAAGCCTCTTTCTAACTAGGAAGATGCATTAGTTGTTTCCATAGGATATGCTGCTCTTTAAGTCATACGAGTATTTCACTTAGGGAAGCTTGCATGGCTTGTGGATAGGGTGCAGAGGAGTCAGGCACAATAGCCATAGTGTGAAAACTGAGGTCCTTTGTCATGTGGATGTCACACACCAGCACAAGCTAGATCCTGTGCCCAGTAAAACCACTTTGGATTTTGTTATTCACTTGCACAGGGGAGGTGTCAGCCTTCACTACCTTCACTGTTTGTTTTATACAACGTTTGATTCCTGTCTAGTTGAGCTTCCTTTCATTTTGCTGGTTGGGGATAGCAAAGCACATGTAAGCATACCAGCAGCAGTGTCAACCTTCACATCTACCTTTCAGTTACTTTTACTGCTTGATTCCTTCCCCAGAGCACAGCTCTCTGCCCTATCTACAGCTGTCACACAGCAGGTTTGGTACTCTGTTGGTTCTAGCAAAGAGATGCTTCTTCACGCTCCAGAACCAGCACCAGCTGACACCGAAAGATTTAATTTTTCTTTGTCATTTTTTATAGCACTCTGTTCTTTAACCTGACTTTGCAAATGACGTACATGAAGCCACACTCTATGTGAGTTTGTCCATCCACCTGTCCATCACCACACTTCCCCTTATAACTTAGGAATCCCAAACAACTTCTTGATGACAACAGGAAAGAGATTTCAAAGGCAATACAATTGCAACAGGTATAGGAAGACATATAAATAAATGCCCTTCTAATCTTGCCCGAGTGCAGAGTAATCCAGCAAGAGGCTATCAGCTCTCCAGCCTCTGACCATGAGAAAATGATTCAATTAGAATTTGCAATTAACTCTGGGGAACAAGCGTGCAGGAAATTATGTTCATTAGTTCTAGTGCCTGCAACATTGTCCATTGCTTGTCTGGAGGCACATCATGTTACTTTGTGCTATATGCTGGGCAAAGCTTCAGGTCAATTGAGGCCTTCTGACAATGATGGGACCTGATGAGTTATCACTGAGTTACTTGGAAATGAGCACATTGTCATTCTTGTGCCCTGTGACTGAACCAAAAGAAAAAGGTTAACCAAATATTGGGTAGATTTAACTGTAAAATAGGCTAGTTTTTCTTGGAAGCATCAGTTTCTAATAAACAGATACTTGGTGCAATTAATTAATAATATCTATTTGTAAATAACTCCCATTACCTCCTACAGACTCCCTATTCTTGAGAGTCCTCTTAATCTGTAGCTTTAAGAGTTTTCCAAGAATATGTCAAAGCGATTTCAGCTAAATGAATTTGTTTTGAGTCACACTCAAAAAGCTGAAGATATCAAAAGCGAAGTCCGGTTGCTAGAACAGCAAACAAACCCGCAAATTACAGCAGCCAACACGTCAGTAACCATGAAAAAGTGCCACAAGGCCCACTCACATCCTAGTCAGTAGGAGTCAGCAGTGGGAAAAACGCCTTTTTGGCAATCATAACATACTCTTTTTTGATTTTGATAGACAGGTAATAGGTCTGCATAATTCTGTTGGTATGTGGGAACTCATTTGCAGTAGACACGCATGGATACCGTGTAATATAGGGTAAAGGTGTACACTGGGATTTTCAAACCACTTAAAGACCTCAGGGTGTTCTTTTGAAATCATTTATATTAACTCTATTTTATGCTTAATTTAATTCATTTTGACAGTAATTATCACAGAATCATAGAATAGTTAGGGTTGGAAAGGACCTTAAGATCATCAGGTTCCAAACCCCCTGTGAGGGGCAAGGACACCTCTCACTAAACCATGCCACCCAAGGCTATGTCCAACCCGGCCTTGAACACCACCAGTGATGGAGCATTCA
>JASSUY010013641.1:0-36111 GCA_032466535.1 Forpus xanthops
GACAAAGGCGACGAAGAGCGGTTTTGGTAGGAGGCTTGCCAGGCTGGTCGAGGATGCTTTAAACTAGATGGGGGGGGTGGGGGAGGCATCATTCCATCCCAACACAGTCAGTTCCCAGCACCTATAATAAATGCTGGGAGCAATGTAGAGATGAGCTGGCTTCATTTGGAGCTCAGATGCCTCTGTACGAACACCCGTAGCACGGGGAACAAGCAAGAGGAATTGGAGATGCGTGCACGTCTACAGGGATATGACATAATAGGTATCACAGACACATGATGGGATGGCTCCTATGACTGGTGTGTTGGAATGGAAGGTTACAGGCTCTTTAGGAAAGACAGGCCTGGCAGGCGAGGAGGGGGAGTTGCTATTTATGTTAGGGATAGGCTGGAGAGTATGAAACACTGTCTGGGGACAGGTGATCAGGTTAACAGAGAGTTTGGGGCCACTGTAAGAGAGGATCTTGTTTGAGACCATCTTGGGAACCTGAATGTACACAAGGCCATTGGACCTGATGAAATCCATCCACAGGTCCTGAAGGAGCTGGCAAATGAAGTTGCTACACAACTGTCCATCATATTTGAAAAATCATGGAGTCAGGTGAAGTTCCTGATGACTGGAAAATGAGGGCTCCCATTTCAAGAAGGGGAAAATGGATGAGCCAGGGAATTGCAAACCAGTCTCACCTGTGTGCCTGGCAAAATCCTGGAGCAGATTCTCCTGGAAGGCATGCTAAGGCACATGAAAAACAACAAGGTGCTTGGATAAAGAACTGTCTGGATGGCCTCACACAGAGTTGTGCTCAATGGCTCAATGTCCAGCTGGAGACCAGTAACGAGTGGTGTCCCTCAGGGATCAGTGTTGGAACTGGTCTTGTTCAACATCTTTGTTGGTGACATGGACAGTGGGATTGAGAGCGCCCTCAGCAAGTTTGCTGATGACACCAAGCTCTGTGGTTCAGTTGATATGCTGGAGGGAAGGAATGCCCTCCAGAGGTCCCTGGACATGCTTTTGAGGTGGGCTGATGCCAACCTTATGGAGTTTAACCAGGATAAGTGCAAAGTCCTACATCTGGGTTGGAGCAATCCCAGGTATAGCTACAGGTTGAGCAAAGAAGAGAGTTACAGCAGCCCTGCAGAGAAGGTCTTTGGCATCAATGGCAAACTTAACAATAGGCAGCTTCAGTGTGTACTCACAGCCCAGAAAGCCAACCATATCCTGGGATGCATCAACAGGGTAGTGATCAACAGGTCAAATGAGGTAATCCTGCCCCTCTACTCTGCTCTTGTGAGACCTCACTTGGAGTATTGTGTGCAGTTTTGGTGTCCTCAACGTAAAAAGGACAACTGCTGGAACAACTGTTGGAACTGTTGGAACAAGTCCAGAGGAGGCCATGAGGATGATCAGGGGCTGGAGCACCTCCTGTATGGAGACAGGCTGAGAAAGTTTGGGCTATTCAGCATAGAGAAGAAAAGACCTCACATCAGCCTTCCAGTATCTGAAGGGGGCCTATAAGGATGCTGGAGCAGGACTGTTCATTAGGGACTGTAGTGATAGGGTTCAAACTTAAACAGGGGAAGTTTAGATTGGATATGAGGAAATAATTCTTTACTGTAAGGGTGGTGAGGCGCTGGAATGGGTTGCCCAGGGAAGTTGTGAATGCTCCATCCCTAGCAGTGGTCAAGGCCAGGTTGGAAATAGCCTTGGGTGACATGGTTTAATGGGAGGTGTCCCTGCCCATGGCAGGGGGAGTGGAACTAGATGATTTTGAGGTCCTTTCCAACCCTAACTATTCTATCATTCTATGATTCTTCTTTTTAGTAAATGTAGGTCTAGGACCAAACCACTTACAGTTTCCCACTTGTATTTTGGATTGAGCATTATTATAGCCTATTTATTATAGCCTACTGGTAGCTGGCCCATGTTCTGAAGGCCTTACAAAAGGAACTGGGACAGCACAAACATATCTTTCTCAATAATACCATAAATTTACCTACCTGAGAAAAAGTTTCATTGCCAGAGGCCACAGGTCAGTTGGACTGAACCGTAAGATTTTTGTAGCTCTACCAGCAGATTTTCTGAAGTGGGAGAATGTGAGGACAAAGCAGCTATGTACATACTTCTCACTCCTCACACTGCCCAGCTCTGCATCTCATAGGTGTAAGTGCAACAGTAATCACATGAAGGGAGGCTTGTCAGAAAGAGAAGTTACCCCTTAACCACTGGCAAACACTGAGGGGAGGAAATAAATGGTTTTTGCTGTTTTCCTCAGTGGAAAAACAGCATATTCTGTACAGCCATAAAAATAATCTTGGAGCAGTTGCTTTTACAGAAGAGCTGCATACCTACTGCAGTATACCAGTGCTGGCAATAGCCTGGTGTGTACAGACAGTGCCTCAGTGGCATCGGACTCCAGTATCATAAGAGAGGTTTGCTGGGAATTTTGGGTGGGGGTTTGCCTTTGTGTTGGGTTTGTTTGTTTGTTTTTTCTGTAGCTGACACACAAGCAATGTGCCCAGCACAAAGAGTTCTCTCCGTGAACAAGAATAACCTTGCACCTCAGGCCTGCTCTGGTCTGACTCAAAAGTACTAAAAGGCCACAAGAGAAGTAAACAGCTTTCATGTGCATTTACATTTTGGATAAATGGCTGGGTCACCCAGAGGACAAGACTGTATATAGGAGCTATGGAACAACTGTTCCTGTACACTGAAAATGCCAGCAAAAAAAGTCTCCTGGATGTTGTAGCTGTAGAGAAATTTTAACAAATGAAAGAGAAATCCATCATACCAACTATCCCACAACCCTTCAGACACAGCAAAAGCAAACATTTGCTTTGACCTGGGAGGGTGACTGAACATTCCCGAGGACTTCTTCAAGGCCCTTGGCAAACAATCCACAATCAGGAGTGCAAACCATCAGGTATTGAAATAATGATGGAGTGAGAAATTAGTGCCTGCATGTAGTTGTGGGGGGAGGGGAGGAAGGCAAACCACCATCTGGAGGACCAGACTGCCCACACAACCCCCAGCCTTCCTTGGTAAGGTCAGGACCCAGAAACAGAAACTCAAGACACCAGAGAGACCACCACCAGCAATGGTTTCCCCCTACACATGGGCAGTTCTAGTCCCTCTGAATAATTCTCTGCGTGCCAGTATGTTTCTCAGGTTTTCTTTTAATCATAAAGTATGGAAGGAACAATATTCGAGGTAAACATCCGAGAAATATGAAGGTTATATTTAGCTCTACCATCTGTGCCAGAATACATCTTTATTTGTAGTGTAACAGCAGTTGCAGTATGAGTCCTCGGAGGATTAAGCAAAAGACAGCATATTTACATGCCAAGTTCAGACGTATATGTAAAATATAAGAACATAATACTGCATATAAATGGATAATATTATTCTTTCTGACTTAGCTCGGTATAAAGCTGATCTCCAGTCATGCTATTTATAGAACCATAGGCTATTCTGGGTTGCAAGAGACCTTAAAGCCCATCCAGTTCCAATCCCTGCCGTGGCCAGGGACACCTTCCACTAGAGCAGCTTGCCCCAAGCCCTGTGTCCAACCTGGCCTTGAACAACTGCCATTGATGGGGCAGCCACAGCTTCTCTGGGCACCCTGTGCCAGCGCCTCAGCACCCTCACAGGGAAGAGCTTCTGCCTAAGAGTTCATCTCAGTCTCCCCTCTGGCAGTTAAAGCCATTCCCCTTGTCCTGTCCCTACAGGCCCTTGTCCAAAGCCCCTCTCCGGGTTTCCTATAGCTTGTTCAGGCACTGGAGCTGCTTTAAGGTCTCCCCTTCAGGAGCCTTCTCTTCTCCAGTCTGACCCAGCCCAGCTCTCTCAGCCTGGCTCCAGAGCAGTGCTGCTCCAGCCCTCGCAGCAGCTCCGTGGCCTCCCCAGGACTCTCTCCAACAGGTCTATGTCTTCCCTGTAATGAGGCCTTCAGAGCTGGACACAGTTACTTGCTACCTGTATTAGCTTCCTCTAATGCTTCTTGAGAGCTTCCCTAATATGTACCAGCCTTAGTATGCAACAGAATGTCAACTTGAAATTTGACCACCTTGTTAGTTTTGTGGCAGAAGAATCCATTACCGTTCTCACTCTAAGGCCTTATAACATGACACTAGTTCCTAATTGTACATTTTACTTCACTGACACTAATTCCAACTGCTGATATTACCCATTAAAAAAAAATAAATATATCTATTAAACCAAACCAGTATCTACCTGGAGAAACCACCTATTGAGAAAACATGAGCAAAAATAAAGAGCTGCCAAGTCCATAATCACACTGAGATCACACCAAAAGCTGACATTTATGAGCAGGTTTAAGAGCTAACTCCCCAGCTCTGAGCTTCCTGATTTCAAATGCTAAATCCACATAACACGCAGACCTTCACCCACTTTCCTTTCTTTCCAATAGCTACCTATATGCCCGCTCCTTCGAGCACACACCCGAGGGAAGCTGACGTGCAGAAGAACATGTATTTATACACCATAAACCCAGAAGGCATCACAAGACATCCAGACATTCTCACAGCATCTATTGGATGCACTCAGCATTTGAAAGACAAGCATCCATTGTAGTTGAATTTTAACCATCAACAACAGGCAGCTTAGCACTGAGCCTTCGCTGTGCATTCACCCACAGATTATGGTATTACTGCAAGATCTCTCTGCTATGGGTTCCTGTGGAGGTTTGAAATAACCCACACACATTACAAGAGCCCACCTTCACACCTGGCACAAACGAACAATCCTTCTAGACTCACACTGATAACTGGAGTGCTCTGGGGAGAAAGCAGGTTTCTGTCTTTCATACACAAATGCTGAAATATGAGCAATTTGCAACAGAATCCATGCAACTGACCAGCAGATGCTCAACACAAGCACAGCACAATGCCTGCATATTCCACAGAACAACCATCTGCACCCCTTCTGGGCTGCATTCAGCAACACTTCTTCCCACTGCCAACACTGAACAGGTAGCAGTAACTAACAGGTTTCCACCACAAGCAAGATACCCAGAGCTGCACTTGTTCCCCCAGACACACATGAGGCATTTCTGGAGGTCAGGCTCCTCCTGTTCAGGAGAGAAATGTTTCCCCTGGCCTGTGAAAGTTGCTCAGGCTGAGCACGGTAACTGGCTGAAGAAGCCAGCTTTCCATTCCTTGTTCCATTACTCTTTTTGATTGGCACTTTAATGAGGGCGCCAGGGGTCGACCCCTTGCCAGGAGGCCGGTTCATGTCCCGTTTATCTCACAGTCCATGTAAGACTAAAATAACACGCTAGGCTGAGTTTCACTGTCTTGTGATCCAACAGCCCACCATGATGGATTGAGTGACTGCAGCAAGTTGGCAGCTAAAGTGTGTTGTAACAGTATCTTTCTGTCAGCACAACACAATGGATTTGCTGATTCCTGGGCTTTCCCAGTGTTCACCCTTACCATGGCTCAGAATTTGCTAAAGTTCATTTTCCAGGGGGGGCTGCAAAGTGACAACAAATAACATACCAAAGGTTGAGCCAAGCTTTTCTTCCCCTCAACTGTCCTACTGCTAACAAAGTAGGGGTTGTGGTGCCAGCTTTACTACACACACAAGCGCGGCCATAAATCCACTTGCTTTTCCAGAAAGAAGAAAGGGGGCAGCTATATTGCTCTTTTTGTGTGAGCTTATCCTGCCAGGCCAACACATGCTACACAGGACATTTCACCCCCATGCACAACAGTGAGTACAATCCAGCACCAGAGGAGGTTGCTATGTAAAGCACTCTTCTCCAGAAGAGCTGTCGATTTATCTGGGGCCTAAGTTCACAGGCTGCAGAAACATGGCCAACAAGCCACAGTCCTTGTGATCCTTTTACTTATCTGAGTGGCTTAGAACCATCAAAATAACCCACAGTGAGCTAGAAAACACAAGAATCCTATGTGAGAGATGTATTATGCTTTAGACCCCTTTCTTTAGTATTATAAAATATCCTCATAACTCCTCTACAGGAAAACTCCAAACAGGGTGGTGTGGTTTTTTTTGGTGGGTTTTTTTTGTTTTTTGTTTTTTGTTTTTTTTTGCTTTGTTTTGTTTTTGTTTGTTTTTTTTTTTTCCTTTTAAAAACTTGGGAATACTAGGAAATAGACTGAATTTTATTTGTCATCTGAAGAGGCCCTCCACGTCTTCTTAGTAACCAAGACTGTGTCTCAATACCCTTCTCATTTTCCTTGCCACTGCCTGAGAAATGAGCAACTCACCTCGTGTACTGGGGAGAACATTCTTATTTTCAGTTGTTGCCATCCCAACCCCTCCCAGCAAGAGCGACTAAATAAGCTCCACAACAGAAGCGGCATTCCACTTCCTGTATAAGGATTTTTTACAGCACAAATTTCAAGCTACAACTCTCCCACACTCCAAAGTCAGTTAACACCCTGCCCTGGGGTTAATAAACAGGGAGGGTGAATACTGTTCTCTTTGCTTCGGGGAGAACAATTCCATACATCTATCTGTACCTCTGCAGTTGTCAGTTTCTTTTAGGCCTTGCACAAGACAGTCTAACACAGCCACAAATATCTCTAAAATCAACTTCAGCTGCCCTAAAGTCAATGTGTTCTGAAATATTTCATTGTGGGCATCCAGAACTGATTCAGCCTCACCCTTTTCCATCTCTGGGACTCCAGATCTAACTCTGGCCAAATCAAGTGTGTTCCTGCCAACAAAAATTGCTAAGAGAGGAGGATTGAGGAAGCTAAAAGAAATGAGAATACAGATGTAGGAAGGACTCAGACAGGTAAGATCAAGGAATAATGCATAGGGATATGAAAAGAAAAGAATATGATGGAAAAAACAGGACCAGACAAAGGAGCTGCTTGAAGAAAAAAAATGGCTGCTCTCAAAAGCAGCTTACTGTTTACACTGACAATACAAATCACTGCACAATACAGATTTCAGTTCACAGGCCTGGAGAAACAAGCCTCACGGGTTGAAAGATCTGTTTGTGAGAGGGAAGAAACAATCATAACTATGAACTGAACAGCAGCAGCACATGGGGTCAGTACTGGTACAAGTCTCTGCTAGTGCGGAATGTTTAATTAGCCTAATTCTTTGCAGGACTCCTCTAGAGAATCCAGTTTGCAGTTCTGGGCACTCCAGCACTGCGGCCTGCAGATACATTACTCATCTAGCTTTGAACTAGCTCCCTCAGAGACTGCCAACACCACAGCCACAGCACAGTGAGGTGAGGTAGATGGGTTGTGAACATGGTTTGAAGCTTTGCTGAAGCAGCTCACAATCGACCTTGCTAGTTCAATTACAGCTCTTTTCTGCCTATGTAAGTTGCTATAGCCAAGCCCTAAATATTCCTCTGGGAAGAGCCAGATACTTATACCTCAGCACAGAAACACAGAAGAGGGCATACGGAGCCTACAGCCAGAAAGTCTGGGAATTATTAGGACAAACGAGTGGGTGGGAGAGCTCCAGGGACCAGTGGGAGGATGCAGGAAATCAGTAACACTGATTTGAATAACTGGTAACAATTGTTAGATCTTCTTTGGTATGAATCATTTCCCAGAGATTCATCATTTAAACGGTGTCACTCAAAGGGCAGTAAAAAATACAGTAGAAGGAACAAGCCTGCCATGATACAATGGTTTTGAGCCACAAGGTGAATTGCAAAACAGGTCTGGAATGTTTCACCAGCATGACTAAAAAGGAGCAACTTTTGTGGAGGATACACTCTAATTGACAGGTCAGACAAGCAAGTCTTTAGATAGGTTATGATGCAGCTTGGAGCTTTGCCGAACCTGCTCAAAGGAGTGGTCCCACTTATCTGATGACCACTGAACTTGTCCTTGCCCGATTCCCTTCCCAGTGATGGTATTTGCATTTGAAACTATGGGTTATAAAATTAGCCAGCCAGAACCATCCCAAAGGAACAAAACCAAACCAGAACAATGAAGCAAAAGCACAAATTAAGCAAACAACAACAATAACAACAGAGTTTGAATAGAATCCACCCTCTGACTGGGCTCACCAAACCTCGAGATGCTCCTGTCTCTGCAGGGGAACAGGCAGCGGAGAGCAGAGCTGCCTTGTGCAGATGTCAACTACTTTTATCTTTTCAAACAACTGCATGAGAAGAAAACCTGTTTGACAGACAACTAATACCATCGGCAATAGGCAAGCTCAGGAACCCAACAGCAACCAAAGTACAGTTCATACTCCTTTACTCCACACTTTCTAACAGACTCTTCCTCTTTCCAATCTACAGAACCATGGCCCTCTTCTGTCAGAAATACTGAGCTTCTGCATCCAATTCACATGTGTTTCTCACCTGATGGGCAAAATACCAGACTATTAAAAAAGCAAATTACATTCCCACCCTCTGGTACAAGAGGTGACTGCAGACTGCACACAGTATCAGTCAGCTCTGCAGTAGACATGGCCTTTCTTCCCACTCTTCCTCCCCAGTTTTCCTGTAACCTAGAGTGGCATCACAAGACGGCTGACACCACCTACTGCAACACAGGGCTGACCTGGATGCACATCTGGACAACATGCTTCTATTTGTCTGAGCTCCTGTCCTTCCTCAGCACCAAGGAATCTGGGTTACCAAGGGAGATGCTATCAATACTACTTTGCAGCCTATCACCCAAGCTAAACCTGAGGAGCTGTAAGTGAACTGACATTTACACATAGTCTGTCCCAGAACTTAAATTTCTTCCCAGATCCAAAATGGGGGGTAGAAATCATCGCTCTGCACTGAGCAGAGAACAGGAGGCAAACTGAAAAACCTCATTGCTCCAGGAAGGCTCACAGTTTCCTGAAGTCAGAGATTATCTCTAAGTTTACATAATGTTCTTTCGTTTTCAGACACAGAGCTCCTGTCATTCTGTACCATCACCAGTAGTGAAAAGTGCACTACCCGTAAAGGTTTCTTAAAGGAGTGTTTGTAAGGGCCTGTCTTATGGAATTCAGGCACACAGAGAGGACATAATTCCTGGAAATACTGTGCATTAGACATGTTTCTCTGGGTTTCAGACTTTCTTTACCCATGAAGAGGAAAAAGTAAGATCAGAAAACTCCAAAGTTCCAATTTCAAACCAGTTATTTTTAGCCTAAAATCTAGGTCACAGTGCTTTATGGAGAGTAACCATGTGTTACCCTCCAACAAACTTACCACAGCTATAGAACAGAAAAACGGTCTAAGAAAGCATATCAAAAACATCAATCTCACCACTATGCAGACTGTGGTGGAGCAACTACTGAAAACCCAGAGACTTTAATTTACTTGGAACTTTCTTGGAAGAGAAGAGAGGGAGAAGAAGCAGTAGGGATTTAGAAAAGGGTCACCAGAACAAAGCCAGCTCTTGGGTCCATACTGCACCACTGAAGCAAAGCCCACTAAATAGCGGTGATGTAAGAGCCCAAGTATGCCATGTCTCCTTATCAATATATATTATTAACTAAGCAAAATTATGAAGCTTAATGGTTAGCATAATGCTATGTTTTTACACCTGTCAGTAATTTGTATTAACTTGCCCTGCAAATGCAGAAGAAAAGTCAGAGAAATATAAACACCAGAATTCACTATATTTCCAGCAGTCATCACAATTTAGATACTGTTATTTGTTCCTTGCCATCTCCAGAATGGAATTTCTTCCCAATCCTCTATGATGAGAATAACTGGTCCCTGTTTTAAACTAGAGCAAATAATGACTAAACCCTTCAGCAACTAGAGGGTTTAACATCACTGCTCTTCAGATAGCAGTTACAAGTACAGTACTGCTTGGACTCAAAACAGCAAGTCAAACTGCTCTCTCCTTGGCCATGCTTTATGCTACAGCACAGAAAGGAGGCAGGGAGTGTAAGGGTTGTGCACTACTTGAGTTGTACTCCACCTGTGCAATGCAGGGTGAGGAACAGGTTAGCTGGGTGAAAAGTTCACTGCAAGCTGAGCTGTCTGTTTCTCTTGCTTAATTTATCCAATATTTGGCTAACCTTGCTCTGAACCCAGCCCCCAAGACCCCCTTCCTCTCATCCCTCCCCAGTGAGTTCATGTCAGCCAAAGACACCGCCTCTTGATCCTTTCTCCTGACCCTGCTGAATGGAGCGGGGGCTGGGACAGAGGGCCAAGCACAGACTGAGAGCCCTTGTGCTGGAGAGATAACAATTATTTATGCTCTACACTTCAACAGGCCTCATCCTCAGGAGCAAACAGAAAAGTTCTGCACTCAGCAGCATCGCCTGATACTGTGCTCAAGCTTATCAGTTTTCCCAAGGCTGGATGGCACCAACTCTGCACCTCCACCTCCTCTGCAGCCCAGAGCTCTTCCAGGGATGCAGCACTTCCTGAGGTAGCCTGAAACAGATTCCTGAACCACTCTAGAAGCCCTTGCAAGGGGACTGTCACACAGTTCCTACTACTTTCATGATCTCCAAGATACCATGTTAGTCCATTTCTGCAGCTCAAGGTCCTCAAAAGAAACACAACATACTTAAAATGCTGCAAAGAACAGAGCAGTAACACAGAGCATAAGCAGGAAGACCCTAGATGGTTTTTCTCCCCTCACATCCCATAAACTCCATAAAGGAAAGGCTGGGTCAGTGAGATGTGGTACTACTGCTCTTTGTAGAAAAGTATTCTTGATCCATGGACCTTAATGCACCCATAGGCTACTCATCCTGCATAATACAGAAAAGGTTCTGCTCAGAAACTGCCTTTCAGTCATTTTTGTACAGTTTTCCCACACATCCTCCCCCTGTACAGTGTCACAAGATCACCCTGAAGTCACCCCCACTGCACCAGCAGTAAGCAGGGCAGGGGTTTCACTTCCTAGAAAACACTCAATGCCACCTCTTGATTCACACATCAGAGCTCCCCATCAGGTGAGGCAAGCTAGTGAAAAAACTGCCCAAGAACCCTCATTTCTGGCAAGGTTTCATTATTTTCCTGCTGTGTCCAGGATTCTGAGGCAACATAAGGCATGCTGGCCTTCCCAGTGACCGAATACATCACCAGGGAACAGTACACAGTAACAGTCCACAAACCTGCTGTGCTTTCACTGCTTCACCAGGTCACCAGCACTCTCCTTCATGTTTAATCTTGGACTCCCAAGAATCAACACACATCTATACTCACCTGCTGGCACTCTCTGCCTCTATAGCGTGTTAGGACGTGATTAACAAAGGATAAATATTTCCTGTAAACCTTAACTTCCATTTTACTCTTTGACCCACAAAGGACCTTAAGGCTGTTCCATAGCTTTGATACACCCAAGCTGCTTTAACTCCAGTAGAAACCCTCACAAACAGCTTATTATTATTAAACTGTATCACCACAGTACTCCAAAACCCCATTACAGTATCACTGCATACACAGAGAACAAAGTTGCTGCCCCACCGACTGAAGGAGCAGACACAGTCCGACAGCTTTACATCAAGTGGAAACTCCTTGCAGTTTAAGAATAATATTAAACTTGGTACTCAGGATCACCAGATGACGTGGCCTTGACACATGGCTTAATTTCTCTGGAAGCAGTGCAGACCAGAGTAGTTCTGATATAGTCACTAATTTAGTGACACCATCCATTTCAAACCGCCACTCCCATACCACGGTAGCAAAAGATCAGTTAGCAACAAAGGGTCCTTGTTACTAAAGGAATCCTGGGCCCTTATCACAGAACATGGTTCAGCATCCCCTACCTAACTCCTGCATATTTTCAAGGCATGAAAACTGCTAAGAGCCAAGCAGGGTTGTCAGGAAGACACCAACCTTCAAACTGCTACATCAGAGAGCAGGGAATACACACCAAACCCTCAGCCCACACTGCATAACCCAACAGTATCTGCATTTCTCAACAGCAGGACCAGCACGGACACCTAGGCATTAATTAAAATTACAGACAACCGTAATTTCTATACAATGAGTTCTTTGTGCAAAGTTTCAAAGCCTTTGTTAAGAGGTTTTAACACCTCTTCCAAACTGCTGAAACCATTCACATACAGGTTTGATGCAGCAGATGATGAAGATAAGGCATTAAAATCAACCCCAAGAGTTCAAGTGCTGCATATCCCGGTTTTTTGCTCCTTTCCTTCACAACACAGGAAAGCAAAAATACTCCAAAAGATACTATACTAGCATGGGAAAATGAAAGACAAGCTGAACTGCAATGCAGCTCCGATAATTTACAACTTGTGGTTATAAATTACCTCTTTAAATAAAAAATAAATAAATAAATACAACCCTTGACACAGCGATTTTAATCATGAGAGTCAATCTCCAAAATCCATTGTTTGTTAACAACAGAAACAACTTGTGAAAACACAGGTGTTCAGGGAAACAGCCTTGACTGTGAAATGACAACATACAGGAAGCCAATTAACAAGTAGAGCATTAGAGGAAATCAATGTCCTTTTCTCAATGTACCCAGTTTAAGCGCTTCTGCTGTTTGTGGGGGAAACAATAAACCATCAACAAAAACCTCAACCAACCAAACCAAGGAAACCCTTCCCATTATGGAAACACAGGAAGGCTGCAAGCAGAAACTCAGCATTTTGGAATCTCTGGTAGATTCTTTTGTCCTCGCAAATTCCATAAATCTCTTCCCCTGCAGCCACACAAACACAAACCCCTCAACTTAAGGTTCAATTTTCTCCACTTGCTGCTTCTGCCACGAGCCCGTATCTGGATTAACAGCAGACCCTTGTGCTTCAGACCAGGTTGATTGCCAAGAATTTCAAATACGATGCTTAAAACAAAACGGAACTAAACCAAAGACATAGAAATCCCCCCCTCCCCCCCCCCCCCCCCAGCAGAGCTCCCACCAAAGCCCTCCCCTGCAAGCCGCTGGAGGGGCTCAAGCAGGTCCCCTGCGGCTATCCCTTTATGTTGTGGTGCTGGTGCTCCTTCACAAGCCGATAATGTCCACTTCGCATTTCCCCCTCACAGAGAAGGCCGCTCCGGCCTCCAGCCAGGCCTCGCCGCCCCGTGCCCTCCCGCCTCCCACCCCACGGCCCCGCGGGCTCCGCTCCCCACCACTGTGCCGCCTCAGAGGCCCAGGGGAGGATGGGGCACCAGGGCCGCCGCTCCCCGGGTGTTGGGTGGTGTTTCCACAGCCTGCGCTCCTACGAACCCCGTTTCCGCTCACCTCAGAGCCTCCCCTGGAAGGTTCTGTGGCGCGCGGGCAGGTGTCACCCAGGCACACACTGACACACAGACAGACACACGCACCCACAACCCCGTTCTAACAGTCCCACCGGCCGTGCGGGGTTTGCTCATCCCTCCTCTTTCCCCCATCTCTGAGGCAGCATCCAAAGCGCGCAGCCAAGAGCCGCCGTCCCGCGGGCGGGTTTGCTGCCTACTGATCAGCCGCAATATTGGCAATAGCCCACATGTGGGACCCGTTATGGCGTTCAGAGGGAATTTGCTTTCGTTGTTCCACTTGAAATGCAAAGGTTATAAAATTTAACGGCCACATGACAAGGAAACTATATGAAACACTTGGAGATTTACACTTTACACTGTTCAGTCTTGTGGGCTGAGAATCGCTTTTCAATAGACAGTTCGACCTGTGGGCTGAGCACTGAGGTTTTTCTGGCCGTTTTCTTGTTTTCCTTTATTTTCCTTTATTTTTCGACCTTGCAGCCTGGTATTCAGTTACTGCAGCAGCTCTGAAGTAAAACAGAAACACAGCTTATATCTCTTTTCAAGTATTTATTTCTTTTGTCCTGTTAACATGCAATAATGAAAGGAATTGCAAGGATTTTGGAGGGGAGAGGTAAAAAGAATGAAAGCAGGAAAACAGAATGAAACCTCCCAACATAATGGCTTGATTTCTCACAGCGTGTGCAGCACAAATGAACAGTAAACACATACCACAGAAAGATGCAAAGGCAACGTTTGCTACAAGTTTCAAAGGAAAAGAATCCATCAATGAGTGCCCACAGGCAAACTTTGTGATTAAATCCTCGGAGCCTTCACTTTCCTGAGCCCCCATTTAGCACAGCACATATCTTGCCAAACCCACCCTGGCTGGCTTGTCTAAGCATGTGTTGGTATAAGGCATGGAAAGGTTTCAGTTGTGGCACTGAGGGGAAGCTGTAAGCTAAGGTACACAGGTCGAGTGTGAAAGCCGCATTACAAATCTGTCACTGGGTTTGTGTGTGCACGGCCTCATTTTGTGGTGCTGGTCAGACCTTTTGGCAGTGGCAGAACTTGCCTTTGATCATTAAGTTGGGAGCTTCCTATGCAAGCTGCTGTCATACACAGGCTTTAGGGTGACCCTAAGGGTTGTACCACCAGTACAACTGTGTGTTGTCTGATTCTGTGACACCGCAAGACTGCACAATTTTCTGTTTCACCCATGCTTGTGCATAGAATACAATGGAAATGCTGTGAGAAGGGCAAGCTTAGCAAAGGTATCTGTCAAAATACTGTCCTTGAGGTCTGGAGAGATGGGTTTCAAATCTATACCCCAAAATTGGAGCGAAGAGGGAGAATATGAACATTGAGGTGAATGGAGTTATGCTCTGAGGAAAGCACAACCTTCTTCACCTGTATTCTCACTGCATTCAGACTGCTTCTTTTCTACATTTGCTCACTCTCCAGATTGAAGCGGCAGATTTATAACACTTGTGGATTTATTTTCTTAAATGAACTAGGGTTGAGTATGCAGCGAAACAAATCCCAAGGAATCATAATGCCATTCCCCTCATATGGAAATATGCCATGCCCTGATGTCAAGAGGTCACTTTTATGTTAATTAACTATTTGCAGGATCAGCACATCATTCCCTAATGATCTGAGGCTGAGAGACATGAATCCAGTGGAAGAAACAAAACCAAACTGTGAAAGTAAAAGCAAATGCACTTTTGACAGTATTCCAAGTTAGATTTTTCCTTTTAAAATGTCTGCAAGCACATTTTTGATCACAAGACTGGAATATGTCATGAGAATGCATTCAAGTATGCATTTGCATTAATTTTGCTGCCAGAAGCCATCTCACAGTCATCCCCAGACATACTGGAGCCCCTAGAAAGCTTTCTGTGGGATTGGAGGGCATCCAGCCTGGGGAAAGCAAAGCCACCACAGGATGTGGATGGCCAGTTACACAGGAACACTACACACTAATGAATGGCAAGTGCTCAAAGCAGTAGTTATGGTGAACAGCTTGCAAGGAAATCACTGGTTGAGAATTGTTAAGTATATAAATGTTCGACAAATGAAAATTTGAAGGAAGTCTGTTTAAAAATAATCCACTGAAAGAAAGCAGGTTAATTTTACTGCAAGAATTTCCATTGCAAACAGTAATACTAGCTGAAATGATCACAAGAGTAGAAGTTGCCCATCCAGCCTTACAGCATATCCAAGATGATCCACACTTTATACTGCAAAAGGACATTTCTAGGTATCATCAGAAAAATCTATTTTCATATTCCTGAATGGTAAATTATCAGAATGAATTCAACAGCAGTGCTTACCCTGGGTAATGGAAATTCAGGGCTTGCATTTCAATTATTCAGACAGATGGAAAAGGTTCACGTGTCTTTATTTTCTATGTGAGTACTGATCTATAAATGCCAGTAGATCTAGAATTTGATTCCTTGTCACAGAAAACAGGGATGTTGCACTTACATCTACCATTTGCACTCTCTGGACTTTCATGCAGATACTGCCCATTTCAGCAAACCTTCCTGCTTTCATGGTTTGAATTACAGCTCAAGATTCCCCCTTTAACCATAAAGTGTTATTCTGAGCTGCCAGTACCTTACAGTTCTTCCCAGTTCAAACTCAAATCCTGTAGGTGTTAAAAAGAACGTGCAGTTCTCAACTTGTTAGGGAGAAGTAATGCTGGCTTGCTGGGATTTTTGTACACTTCATGCTTTAAAGGAAGCTAATCTCAAAGATACTTAGGGTAGTTTGCAATATTAACACACTAGAAGCTGTGAACACCAGCACAGAGAAGTGAGAGACTGCTTGGAGGGAAGGCGCAGGGATGAACAACCTGCATGCACAGCATTCTGGCTCAGAAAATCTCAAAACACAGTCCTTCCCAACAGGAATAACTGGAAGAGACAGCCAAAATGCTGAAAAATGAGGGAATCAGCAAAAATCAGACCTAATATAAACCCAGCTAAAATAAGCTCAGCATGGCTCCTGTGGCTCATTCAAAAGAATGAATGCCTTGTCTTCTCTGGGAGTTCATTTACAAGAACTCAGTTCACTGAAGAAGACAGGATATAACTTGTCTTTTATATGCTGTGAGGAGCCATTGGCAAACCTGACTGACAGTATGAAAAGGTTTTAAAGGGAAATACTGAAGTCTGCAACACTGCCTATGAGATTGCATCATAGAAAATGTGACGTCTCCAGCCAGAAAGCCTTAGTGCTCCTAAATACTGGTTTTAAGAGTTTGAAAGAATTAAGATTATTTTATTATTTGATGTAGGGATTGAGAGCTGTGAGGAGTAACTACCTGAACTGAAAAACAAATTATAGCTTTAACATAAGTAAACTTACAGTTCTATAATTTGTTTGAACAGAGGGGATGTGTATTAAGAAATCTGGTTTTAACTGTAATGAAGATGCATTGACTCTGTGTTTAAAACAATCAAAGGGAGGTCAGAAGGCTCAATGCTATAACCCTGGAATGATGGAAGTTGAGCAGTATACTGAATGTTTAAACACAGTTGCTGGTACTCAACTTCTCTGGGTTTTGACATATGTAGCAACTTTTGGCACAGGATATCAACACTTCTTTTTTCAATACTTGTCTGTTTCAACATCAAGATCCCTCCTAAAGAAATTCAAGACTGAATTTCATTTGATGTTACACTCCAAAGTGTAAACCTCACACTATGTTAAACCTCAGCTGTGCAAACAGGACAACAGAGAAAATGAATGTTTTAGGATTCAAAGGTATAATAATAGTTGATGTGGGTGAAGGAGGGATTTTTGCAATAGCAGACAGTTGAGAAACATGTCAGATTACTAATACGGAATATTCAAGAATATTAGAATACTGAAAGTTACAGACTATTCAGCTGCCAAAGCACATGCACTTTTGCTTGCTGGAGTCTCTCTGTTGCCTTTTGCACAGCCTTTAGAACACTAACAAACTATTGCCCGGCTCTGCAATATTCTCCATGAATTTGCACCTGTAGTGGGTATCCAAAAAAGACCACGAGGTACTTTGTTGCTGGGGAAAACAAAGCCGAGAAATAGCTCACAATTGTGATTCTGTTTAATCCTGTTGCTGATTTGAGTCAGTCATATTCTTATCACTTTATTTATTATTTCCCATAGGGAGAATGTGGCCTAAGACCTCAAGGAATAAGCGAAGAGCTGCTGTAGCTTCTCTTTCTGGTACCTGAGCGAGTCTTCTCCATCCTCTAAGGCTGAGACTGAAGAATTGCTCTGTTCCCTGATGGATTTTTTTTTTTTTTTTAATAAGCAATTATTTTGCTATATTCAACAGTTAAGATAGCAGAGATTTGTCACCTCTGCTCTTGTAACGTGGAGTTGCAGGGGGTGTAATGGCCATGTGAGGGAGCTGACTTCACTATGGCATGCCTGCATGAAATCAGCATTCCCAGCAGGCTCAAGGAGAAGGACCTGTGTGTTCCACTATCACTTGTTTTCCATTATGACCATTTCCATCTTCTGTTTATGTTCTTCTGAGATGAGCCATTTTTATTATAAACTCTGATTTCATATGACATTATTTTTCATGTAGCTAAAATATTCCAGAAACCATATCACCCTTTCATTTGTTGCAGGTTTTTTTCTGCACAAAGGCACTAACTGTTGACTTGTCTGGAAGAGATGGCAATGAACTGTCTCCTTTTCTTACAGCTCATGTTAACAGTGTAACGTGGGAGAACAGTACCTGGGAATGGTCATCAGAACAAGAGCAATGCCCAAAGCAGAAGCCTAATGTTGACAAGGAAGATGAAGCATCATTTTGGCTAACATATTCACAATGACCGGTGTTTGCACAGAGTGGTGCAAGGAAGCAACTAGTCCCGCTTCAAATCTAAGGCAGGAGTTCTGGGAGTCACATAGGCTACTCTCAGGCACCCTTAGGTGCCTGACCTCACTGCAATACTTGGTTCAGTTCTGGCTATCATGTGTCATCTCATTCTTTAATCTGTGTTTTTCAAAAATATCCCATGGGACCACAAGTTTAAATCCATTTTTTCAGTGCTTCTATGTACCGCAGCTTTCCATGCCCTCTTCCTTTGTATCAGTGCACTTTAACAGTGGTTTGCTCAGGTAATCAGTGGCAAACTGCTCCAGAAGATCTGTAGGAAGTCAATTTTAGAAGCCAGGGTCACTTTCAGTCAGAAGCCAGAAGGCTTCTGCCATGTCCAAATTTAAGGCATTGATATTCCAACAGTATTTCCTTCCATTAATTCCACATGGTTATGGGAATGAGGATGCTTGGGGAAGATGTCAAACAACAACTTTTCACTTTTGTATTCTTTTCATTATCATTTGATTAATACAGACAGAGAAAATTCATGCCTAGGATGCTTGCCTGTGAAAAGCCTGAACCACACAGAGGCAACTCTTTCAGATAAAATTTAAATTAAAAAAAAATGCTTTTGAATAAGAAAAGAACAGGAAATTGAACTACATCTACTTGGGAGCACTTGGTCAGGATGATTGCTAACACAAGCCAGAGAACCACATGTCCTTGTAATACCTGGGCATGATGGGTGGCTCAATAGAGCAAACAGTAACTGGCTACAGAGCTAATGAACTGCTTTTTAGGGCATGGTAACCTTTAAGAATGAAGAGTAACAATGTTCCGCTTTTATAGACTTGGTATTTGGATGGAAATCACATGCCTCTAGTGTTAGCTAACTTCAAGAATATGAGGTGGCGTCTCACCACTGTCTGTTTGGGGCCATCACACTCCCACTAAAATTGCATCTATCCTCTGTTTTGTTTTCTTATATACTTACTCATGCTCAGCTCAAAATGGAGTGCTTTCTTCTCCCATTTAAAGAGAAACTGTTCTTTTCTAGATTTATGCACAAATCAGTATATACACTTGCATTAGTATGTGACAATGCTCATAGCAAACGTGAGCTTAAGGAACTATTAAGTTTGTACTCTGTGTCCCCAAGGGTGTGAAGATGCAAACTGTTTCCACAGAGGTCTGGGCTTTTCAGTTGTACCCAGTCCACACAGTTCGTTCCTGCTAAAGCT
This sequence comes from Forpus xanthops, assembly GCA_032466535.1. Taxonomy (NCBI): domain Eukaryota; kingdom Metazoa; phylum Chordata; class Aves; order Psittaciformes; family Psittacidae; genus Forpus; species Forpus xanthops. The sequence goes on from JASSUY010013641.1 coordinate 19,205, forward strand.
TTAGAGGCATCTGTTACAGAAGCAAAATAAGGTGTTATGTTTCAAGAAAAGATGACAGGAGCAGAGGAAACTCACTACCTACCATGGTACTGACAGCACTCAGGTCATCCATAAACAGTCTACAGGCTGGGGTAGCTCAGGCCCATCAAAGTTGAGCCTGGTCTTCTTCATGCATTACCTTGATGATCTGACTCTCCTCAAGAATACAGAAAGGGTTGTTTCTGTTGAAGCTGCCACTGGCTGAAAGGATTGAAGAAAGGTACCGAGGTGATTTTGGTAAACTAGAAGGTGAGAAGAGGGGCAGTTTATCAGACAGAAAAGTGACCAAATTGCCAGCTTCCTGTAGGAGACAGTGGAAAAAGGAGAATGACTAGCAGGGAGAAGATGAAGTTCTGCTTTTCTTCATGTCATCTCCAAGTTAGTCTGTGCCAGAAAGCCTCAACATTCCTAAATCTGTCACTATTCATATCTCAAATCCTCCTTTAGAAAAGCACTCTAGCAAAGAGGATTCTGTTCACTAGAGAATGTAACTCCTGCTTGTGGCTGACAGGTTTTGCTCGGTTTTGTTTGGAGCTCCAGGAGGGTGAGAAGCAATAACAGGTTGGAGGATCTTAGCACCAGGGAGGTGAGCTATACAAAGACAGTGCAGAGTATTCTGATTCTTGGGTGGTTGGTCAGTCGGTCGGTTGGTTGGTTGGTTGGTGAAAACGCAAGATTATATTTGGCATAATCTTGCTTTACCTCCAAATTTATGAACAAGTTGCTGTCAAAAAAAGTGACCATCACCAAGATTAAGTTTATTAAAGCTACATGAAGACATAAAACCAAAATAGATGATCCAAGGTCACACTGTGTTCTTTTCTCAACAGCTGCAGTTCAGCTCAAGGAAAGCAGGAGGCCACATTAATGTCTGATACAAACAGATGTATTCTCTTCAATATAAATGCACCCATTTATGCTTTGCCTGTACTGAGTCTGTGACTGGGTTTTTATGAGATTTGGCAAGTGCAGCACTATCTGTTAATATCTGAAGGTGGGAGTGTTCAGGGAGTTGTCTGAAAAGAGATGGGATCATACGCACCCACACTTATTAACACCTTACATGAAAGTACAAGTTCTTCTTTGTGAACATCAGGATCACTTGCCCAGGCACTTTCTGTGAAGTTCCCATCTTCGGGGCTTACTTCTTTTCTTCATCCTGCTAAAACCAAGCCATCAGCAGGGATATGGCTGGAAGAGCCTTTTAAATTGCACCAAGGTTGCATAAGGGAATGCGATTTTTGTCTTTTCCTCATTAAAACAAAAATACAAACTCACATGAGGAATCAGATTTACTTACATAGGACTCCTCCTCCCCCTTCCCCGCCTCTCTGATTCTGAAAAATACTTTATATGAACACCAGCCTCTGAAAGCACCTGGAACTTAAAAATCCTCCCATTAAAACACAGTCTTTGATGTCAGGAGAATGCCTGTCCCAAAACAGCTAACATTTCTCTGTAGTTCATATCTTGAACTAGCAGCAATCTCCTGAATAAAAATGATGGTAAGAGGTCTTCTACTTCTTCACAGATTGGAACAAGTAAAACTAATTTCATACAAAACTTCGGTGACCTGTTCCTACAGCTTCACCTAGATTCCTCCAGCAGGATAATAAATACATACCCGGATTTCAATTTACTTGAGTCTTTGTATGACATCTGGCTTCAAGATGGTGGCACGGAGAAGTGCAGTGATGACATAGGAAAACAGAAGGGAAAAAACCTAGTGCAGTGGAAAGCCGGAGGCAGTGGAGAGAGCAGGCAAAAACAAAATTAAAGTAAGTAAGTCAAGGGGCGGAAATTCCTCTGAGAAGGCCTTAGGCTTCAACAAAGCTTGTGGACATTTGTAGCACTTTGAGGTTATCCAATACTAACCTTATGTGAAGGGGACAGAAGACCTCAGCAGGCAATCCAGAGGAGCCTTTCTATAAAAAACAAATCTTCAGATGTATGCATCCATATTTGCAAGTAGCTCACTGAATGAAGAGCATACTATCTTGCAACACTCACAAGAAATTCTCTTCCTTACTATTTGAAAAGCAAAGTCAGTGTTTTCCTCATTATTTTCTGTTTGCTGCATACCTCTCCCCCACTGTGACTGCTATTTGACCTGCTGTCCGCTCAGAGACCCTGAGGGAAAGAGAGAGGGAAGTTTGTATGTGTGTGCATGAGAGGAGTGAGATGATGAGAGTCTCAGCTATGCTCTGACTTGTTCATATTCATTAGAAAGAAATTAACAGCACTTGGCATGTAAGACAACCTCTGATGATAAGGAATGTCTTTTACGAAGCACAGGAAAAGAGCAGATTCATCTGAGGATTTGGGAATGTGTGGGGAATTTATTTCAATGTGTGTACCAGCTTTTACCTCCCTTTTGCATTAGGATGTTACCAAATAATAGAATCTCAGCATAAAGGTTTAATTAAAGGAGGACTGCACCCTCTTTCACTAATTCTGTTTGCTCTTGCATCTACAAGTCTGGCATGCTTGTGATTAATGAGAAACCAGGAAGGATCAGAGTGCGTAAGCGTAGGTACGTCTGATCATCCCTTCCCAAGTGCCTTGTGATAAATATGGCACCTTCAGTATTTCTGGCAGATCCTGGAAGGGTTCTCCCCTCATTGTACTTTTGTTTTCAATGAACTGGGTTTCTTCTCAAAAAACTGACAAAAAAATAAAGCTGAAAGCATCTATGAGGGTGAGTGTCAAAATCACAGAGATCAAAGTTGATTTTCATTCTCTCCAGAGAGCCTCAGACATCTAGGAATTCAAAACAAAACTCCACTGCAAGAAATGTTTGCAAAGCTGGCACAGTGCTACAGCTTGTATGTTCTACACTCAGAAGGGAAGCACTGACCCAACCAGGAGAGCTCCACAGAACACCTCCACAAGCAGAGGGACTTGTATCAGTGGCACCTTGGGTGATGTCTTCCTCTTGAACTGCTCAAGAAGATACACAGCTAGTAGTTTTTAACATTCAATTCACATCATTGCACCTTAATCACTGGTCTCCATTCTACATGGCAGAACCAAAGGAGTATTTCAAATACAGCTCACAGCTTTTCCTGCTGTAAATCAGGTCCTCAAAGGAAATCGTATATTTAGGCATATGAGGGTTTTCCTCTTCTAAACTTTTGTACATAAGCTCTTGCTTTATGAAAAAAAAAATACTACTTTTCTTTCTAGAGCATGTTCCATTTAAATTTGCTGGGTTTTTGGCAAACATTTAGGTAGTCAGATTTACAGATTTGAGGTTATCAATACCTATGCTGCAGGTCAGGTTTGAAATGATGCAGTTTGACTCAGGTTACAGAGGACATTTACAGAAAAGCTTGAAATTCAACTCAGGAGCCTTAAATTCACTTCTGTAACCAGGTGGTCTTCCTTGAGGCACTTCGTTCAGGTGTTCTCCAGTTAGGCTCACTGCTTCCTTGTATTGCAATTATATTAATTCCTCTTTTAGTAGTGTTCCAGCTACGTTACTGTGCCTAGTGCTGCATGCTGCATCTGGCACAGGAATGCAATGTTGCTCTTACTAGGCTGTCAAAGAGAATGTGTCACCACAAAAATAAATAATGTCTAGCTGCTTCTGGCACTTCAGTCCGAGCAGTATTTATCACTTCTGGCTGATCAGTGCCTGATTCAATGCCTCTAAGAAACAATGGGTATAGTCCCAGTTGAATTCAGTGTGCATTTAATCAGGTCTTTGCTAACTGTACTTCCAAACTTCACATTTCATAAGGATTAAAGTACTGTCTCTTTTGGTTTTAGATCATTATTCCACTTACTCCACTGTTCAGATTCAAACAATGGATTTTCTTCTGCATGGATTATGTCAGTGAATGCATGTTTGTATAAAGCAGACTCCAGTTTTAGTTCTAGATTTAGTTCCTCTCCAGTGTGATGCTGCCTACCTGCATGGCAATCTGGGATTAAAGCTGAAAATATATATGTATTTTATCATAAATGAACAAAGATATCCAGAAAGACAAATTTCACAGATGAGTTCAGTGACAGAAAGAATCTTCCACTATTCAAACTGTCTGCTCTTTTGACTGAATATTCCCCTCCAGCCTTCTTAGGTAAAGTAAGACAGCTTTCCTGAGCCTAGCACAGTTCTTCCAGACAGAAGTCCTGGGTGGCCCTTATCAAAGAAAACATTGCCCCACAGTTTGTTCCTTTCCTGATGTTACTTGGGAACAGGTTTGTGAAGGGATGTAAAGTGAAAGAAGGGAAGGAAGCTTCCATTAAATGTCCATAACTTTTAGTTCTTCAAAGTGTTTTTTAAGTTCCTCACTGAAAAAGCTGAAATGAAACCAGAAGCAGTTTGTAATTGCAGTTCCTCTGAAGAGGGCAGAAAGAATGCGTGGCGTGTGCTGTGCTGAGACAGCCTACAGACACTTTAGGAACAAAAATTACATCTTAAAAGTATGAGTAGATTTAACAATTGAATTCTAAAGAATTAACCATCATATAAACATTTCACACTTTTTGTTTTTCTTTCCAAGGGTCCATAGTCTAGTTATTCAATCTTGTGCAAAGGTCATGTTACTATGGATATGACCTGCAAGAAATGTGTTGCCTCAGAACAGCGCAAGTCACATGAACAGGCTGAAAGCCAAGATTGCTGATTCATAGCCTTGTCAGGATTTTCATGCTTCTGCTGGTTCCACTGAAGAACAGTCTTTGCACCATCAAGTCTATGTTCGTCCTTTGAAAGTATTCATGCAGGTGTAGCTCCCAGAAAACTTGTGGATTTCTTCAAGTGCTGCCTGAGGGAGAATGCTGCAGGAGAATCAGAAAGAAAATAAGCAGACCAGACAAACAAACCTCTTAGTCTGTTCTAGTAAGAGAATGTGTAAATATGCATTTATGTACACGCATACATAAGCATATATATTCTCAAAATGAACCATTGAGGGCGCACAGACAAAACACGTCAGTATCCTGCTGTTGAATAGGTCTCAGGGGAGAAAGTTCTATCAAGTTGCTCTTTCTCTACAGAAATATTTATCCAAAAACGTCTGTAAAAACTGCAATTTGGAAGATACCATCATGTTTTATTCCTCCCCACTTCTGTGTAGAATCTTGGACTCTGAAATACATAGATTTAACCTGAGTGCTTTGGTTAACCTGCCGTCTGTTTGTGCTAGGCATGTGGCCTCCTTATCATAATGCGTGGATATAGATCTGATTCCTGACAACTACTGTAATGGAAAATGAATTATTAATTCTTACATTACAGGAGAAGGAGAACGGCCCTTTTTCAGTCTGTAGAACTCCTGGGCACTTTTGAGAGTATCACAGAGCAAAGCATTTATTGTGAATTATTTTTCTTGTTTGCAATGCAGTATTGTAATTATTTTCCACAGAAATCTCATGACTTTGTTTCAGTTTCTGACTGAAGCAGGTTTTCCAAAGGCTTTAATGGAAACTCTTGTGGAAACACAATTTTAAATGTCCTTTCTCTTTAGTTGTTTCAGGATATGAAGTTATGACTTTTTTTCCTTGGGGACTTTAAAGTTCCTGTCCTAATCATACACAAAAATACTTTTTTTAAATAGTTTCATTGCTTTAGCACAAGGAAATACAGCTGTGATATACCTACCTTGTTGCCCAGAAATCCTTTACAACATAGAGCCCAAAGAGTGGCTTACTAAATCCAAACCAGCTCGATTCATATGTTAATTGTTAAGAAATTTCCTAGGTACAGATACTAGTTCAGACTTCAGGAATCCAAATTTGGGGAGTAAACTTGTTTCATAAAAGGGTCATATTTAGGGAAAACATCTATGAAGGGAATCTCAAGAAGTTTTTGCTTCTGTGTCTTTCTTGGGAGGGGATGGACAAATTTGATCCTGGATATTGGTTACAGCCAAACTGTCTGACAGACACAGAGGGACTGTAAGCCACTCTTGCCAAATTGGTGAGGCTATCGCTGGACAAAGGAAATATTTACCTCTTTAGGATGACAAGAACATGCATTGTCCATGGAAGGAGCAGGAAAGCTTGATTCATCTGAACTGCTTCTACTGTTCTCCTAGCCACTGTCTCTGGCTTGAGAGGAGGAAAAAGGTTAGGGAACCTAAGTAAACAGAGTAAAAAATAAAATAATTATTTGTTAACCAACCTCCTGCTTTAAGATACCACTGTCCAAGTCCTGTTATTCTCTAAACTATTGCTGGTTTCTGGCATTCAAATGTGCCCCAAAGCAGGCTGGAAGAAGCAAAAAGTTCTGGTTTCAGCCAGAATGCTGGAAGCAGAAAGCCCAGTTCCAGCCAGTACTGCTGGTTTAACTAAATGTTACAAATGTACATGCTGGTGCCTTCGGGAAGAAGTGGCAGAGTGTGCTCAGAACCTTGATTCAGGGATTTTCTTAAACTGCATGCAAACTAACCCCAAAATGCTGTCATTTCAGTAGTGTTGTTTTTTTTATCTGCCTCTCTATTGCTCTTTGCTTGATTTGAATTCTTGACAGGTGAAAAGCAAATATTGTCTCCCATTGCTTTTAATACCAAACAGAAGGCTTTTCCCAGATCTAGCAATAGCTTAACACTGCAGATTTTCTTGTCTAAGAGAACACTAGTACTAACTATATTAATAAAGTTACTTTGTCCATTGTAAAAGATTAATTTGGTCAGCTTTTAGTCTTTGAATTTAGCTTGTTCTCTTAGATCAAAGTTGAAAGGAGGTACTGACAGCTTTACTTCAGGAAGTGGCTGTCACTCCTTTCAGTGGAAAAAAATTAAGTATTTCAATGAATAAAGAAGGAATTTGTACTGTTAATTCTCAAGTAATGCGTAGACTGCGCCTCTTAAATGACCTTGGCTTTCAGATTACATCCCTTCCCTCTGTGGTGACTGCATATGGCCTAAATACACTCAGGGAAAACAGCTTTCTGCTTTCTATGCAGAAGCAAATGTCTTACTCGTTAAGGCAAGCTGTGTGAATGTGCCAGCAACAGAAGGAACTCATCTGATGAGTCCCTGGTGGCCTAGAGTGACCCTCTGTTAGCAGGCAGCCAAATGAGACATCAAATTCTCCTAACTAAATGAAGCATTAATTAGGAGTGTATTGTGATGATTCATTTAAGATGAGATGCTTTATTCTAGTTCCCCTTGACTGACCTGATTCTCATGCCCTGAAACATCTCTGTGCTGGTGTGGAAGGGTAGGACTGTTGTCGCATTCACTCCAGGGCAGTCGAGCAGTCCTAAGGTCAGGCTCTCCATAAAGGCAAACGATGAGGCTTTGGAGGTGCAATAGTCAATGGCACCAGGGATGGCTGACAAGGCCAGGACAGAGTTCAGACAAACAATGTGTCCTTTCTGCAACTCCAGCATCCTTGGCAGGAATGCTTTGGTGGTCTGAAGAACAGCAGTGTTAAAAAAAGAAAAAAGTTTGTTCAGCAGAGATACAACAAAACCAAGAGTTACTTAAAAAAAAAAAATAAGGTGACAGAGAGACAACATATTGTGCTGTTCACTATGCTAGGGAAGAGTGGGACAGGACCTTGTTGCTTTGTCATTCTCTGAGATTCGAAACGGGCACAGTTTGTATAGAAACAAAACAAAATCTCTCTCCTCTGATGATCCACACACATCTCTGTACAGAGCACTATCCTCTGAGAGCTCAGACTTTCTCAAAAGAAATCAGATGTTTTACTGGAAATCACAGAATGTGGATACAAGAACATCAAATACTGTTACTACTGCGAAAAATATTTTTTTTTCCCTTCACTTTTCCCCTCACATTTTTTTTTTCTGTCTCCTTTTCACAACAGACTCATTTTACCAGGCATTGTTTAAAAAGACCTAGAAACAGCCAAGTTTTTGCTGGCTCCTGTCACTCACTTCCAATTCTGAATGCATGTGATTGATACAAGAGCTCCTCTTACCCAGAACTGTCCCAGGGTGTTTATATGTTGTGATTTGAGCAGTGCATCATCATCACTGTCCATCAGGCTCTTCCCATGGACCACAGCAGCATTGTTCACCAGGATAGTGACATCACCCACCTGAAAAACAACCCAAATTCCTTGTTACAACTAATACCTCTCCTTGTGACTCGGCAGTCACCACCAGATCTCAGTATCTATTATTACCTAAATATGCTACTGTTTTCCTAGTTTTCGACATCCTTGCTTATAGGGCTTGTAATCACTTAGAACAGGTAGCTGGACTCTGTACAACACAATCTGGATGGTCACCCCTCTTTTTTTCCCAATTTGTCAATCTATTGTTTTTATTAACAATCAGTTATCCACAAAGTGCTTCAATGCAGACACTAACCTTCTCCCGCACGGCTTTGGCCTGCCGATAGACCTCCTCTCGATTTCCTACATCACAGATGAAATAATGGCATTCTGTCCCCATCATCCTGATTTCCTCTGTGGTCTCCTTCAGACATTTCTCAGTTCGACCCCACAGGATGATCTGCAGCAAGAAAGTTTTGTTAGAGTCAAACTGCTTCTGCTTCAAATCTAAAATAATTAAAACATGCTTCCTAACTTCAACAATTTGATGGATATCTTTGTTGTGTTTTCACTGCCAGCCCTTTGCATTGTTCCATTTAGAACTAACAATGATTTTCTATTACATGGGGATGAGACTTGAGTATCCTGGAGGTAGCTGTATCCTAGTGCTGATACACTATTTCCAGGTTCTTTACAAGGAACACAAAATGCCACATCTTTAGCCTGACATGACAAATCTATGAAACACTTGGCAAATTTTCTGTATCATGGAATTTCAAATCTATACCTGATTTTGCTATACACACACAAAGATAAATTTCTTCCAAAATCCTAGACCTTCCTATATATCTGGTATGTTATCTGCTTCTCGTTCTACATTTGGAGACATCATCTGCTCTGCAGTAGAACATGTTTTTTCAGTGTGTATCAACTGTAACTGTTTGCAGTGCTGTTTGCCAGCTGGTGTCCTAACTGCAGTTCAAACAAGAGATTCATCCTAATACATGCATCTGAAGTGAGAAATTTCAAGCATGAATTTATTTTGCAAGTAATATATACAAGATCCCACTTGCCATTCCCATTTAACACAGGAAAGATGATACAATACTGCTTGTACAAAGAACAACTCTGAATATCCATAGAAACAAAACAATTGGTGCTTCCAGCACTGTATTTCAAACATTCATCTACAACTGAAACATTTTTTCCTGGTCTATAATCTTCTTTTCTACTTTTTTTAATGTTACTCACCTGGATCCTCAACCCTTTCCTAAATGAGTTAAATTTGTAATTTAATATAAATCGTTATTATAAATAATAATTTAATCCCATTTATAAGTCATTGCCACATCTGTGAACATAAACACACACAGACTGATACAGTTACAGTCTCAAAATCACCAAAGGGTTAATGAGTTGGTTAACTGGAAAATTCAGATAATGGATAAAAACGCCAGAGCCACTTCATGGGAAATCTTATCTCAGGTGAAGAAATTTTCAAGGAAGAACCCATTAACAACCTTCAAAACTGCAGGAAAACATCTGGCTAAAAATTGAGCTTGTGTATTGGCCTGTCCTCGAAAGCCTCAGCACATCACCTGTAGCTATCAGGCTTTGGCATCTGCACGGAACTTGTAAAACCAATGGCTATTTACTCACTGCTGAACTCAGAGCTAGACTGGGGGATAATTCTTATGCCTACTCTGCATACTTGACAAGAAATCAAGAACATGCAAGAAATTTCACAAGCTTTCAGGAAGTATTTACAAAATACCATTCAGCTACTAGCACACACATACTTGCTCTCTCTTTCACAACATACACCTCTGTTGGAAAGGGAAGAAAAAAGCCATTACAAAAAGTTAACCTTAAGCATCAAGTCTAATGCCCATTCTGAGTTTGCAACAGGGTGAACTTCAGCCTTTTAGGACTGGATCAGTCAAATGAGACACTAAAAAACGAACTGACAAGTTGAAGAGTGATGGAAGGTAGGAGAGGAAAAGAAAGAGAATTAATGTGGCAGACAAAGCCACTTTGGACAGACATGGGCAACATGGTCTTGTGTGAGGCATCCCTGCCCATGCAGGGGCTTGGAACTGGATGATCTTAAGGTCCTTTCCAACCCAAACCATCCTATGCTTCTATGATTTTATAACAAGGGGAACGAGGCAACAAACTGATCTCACATACCCAGCATTCCAGGTTTCCCACTGCGATTGGAAAATAAAAAGTAGATCCCTCACTCTTCACTTTAATCTGTTTCAAACATCCACACAACCTCCTATTCCCAAGAGCTGCCACTGATGTCAGGAAAGACACATGGAAGAATTGTAAGCAAAAGATGACCTGTCAAAGGAACATCTGTCTGTGATGCAACTCTTGGACATAACGTTTTTTATGCCCCAACAGTTACTTTGGGAACTTTAATATCCTACAGGCAAGTCTTGCAAGGTGATTGAGTTAAAATCTGGGCCTCCTGGGGAAGGCAGAATTTGCTGGTCCTCCTGCTGACATCATTAACCAGCACTGATTCTTTTTCCATGGGAAGTTTTTGTGTCCTTGATATTGTTCACACTCAGGTGAAAGCTTCAGCCCAAGTAAGAAAAAAGCAGCAAATGAAAGGACATTCTTTTGTGAGAGGGGAAAGTTCCCCAATGACACAAGAGGTTTCCTGCTGTCACTGCTGCTACTTTTTACAGATGTATAAAACTCAGAACTCACAACCTGCTTTGTCCAAATTCAAGCTTGACTGTTCCTACAAAGACATTTAAGACTTCCAATTTCTCTCTGACATCTCACCAAGTTGAACTGGCAAGGGCTTCCCTCTGGCCTCTGAGGATATCACATTTTACAGAGTGACAAGACTTTTAGTTGCTGCATTAGCCTTCTAGTTGAGGTTCCTGTTGCTCCTGAGCTCTGTCTTTACAGAGGGCTTTGGCTTAGCGTTCCTGCATAGGCAATACTTGTCACCACTTGCCTGCTGCAGTTTCACCAAGGTTCTCCTAGGTCTACTGTTGTGGCCTGAGATTTCCTACAAACCTTTCTGATCTCCTGAATTACCTCCTTCTGCAAAACCTGCAATTAGGTGAGTTGCTGCTTATGGGTTGGAAGTCATAAGGTTGGGTTATTTGTAACATTCTCACTAAATTTAAGAGTCAGGGATAACTGTGCATATTCCTAATGCTCCTGAACAAACCCTTCTGCTCACTGGAGGATTAGACCTGGAAAGAATGACTTACAGACACAGAAATTCCTGCTTGGGACAGAGGAAAATGCAGAGAAATAAAGGAGAAATGAGACATGGTGTTCCTCATTACGCGGCCTGTCAGGATGTTGCTCAGCCACCCATTCAGTTAATTTAATGGTGGATAGAGGAATATTTAATTTGTGTTTTGGATAAGTTCTTGGACAGTTTTCCATCCTGGAAAGAATCCAGCCCCCATTTCTTTTCCCCGTTCAGCTCTCATTACTGTCCTGCCAGCCCCTCCCTACCACACTAGACACGCTCTCCTTTCAAAGAATTACTGACCAGAAAATTGCAGAGGGCAGGAGCCCGGGGAGGTGGTTTAATCCCTGTGGCAGCTCCTGAAGGCTCCCTGCCCACTGGTTACCCCTGGGTGACACGGGCGGTTGGCAGCCAGGGAGGCAGGTGGAATGTTACAGCAATCCCTAGTGCTAGGGCTGTAATGAGAGCCGGTCAGCAGCAGGGCAGGCGTCTTCCTACTGTTGGGTGTAGGAAAGCAGAGATTTATGGTGACAGAGGAACTGACCACTGCCTTCTCTTCATTAACTTGACAGTAGGCAAGGGCTGTGACATCACAGTTTAGTGCAGATTTTCCCAGGATTTATTCATGATCGAAGTTTTGTAAAACAAACCTTATCTCTAGATCTTCTCCCCTCTGGCAAGTCACAGAGCTCCTTATCTGGCTTCAGGAAAATCATTTCAGCTGGAGTGGCAGGCTCTGTAGACACTGCATCCTCTTGCTCCCAGAGGAGTCGTTTAACTTTGGACTTAATCTGCTAATGAGACATGCCCTGAGGTCAGAGGGGAGTCAAAAGGAAGGTTTTAGCTGCTGTTGCACTAAGTGAAGGCTTTCTACAAAAGGCCTGCACTGGCTCCTGGCCAAAAGCCCCAACCCTTACTGTAGGTTTAAATACTGATTTGCACTGTAATAGAAGAGTTACGCTTTTGACTGGCCACAAAATCAGATAAAACCACTAATTTATATAAACAGGTCTAGATTGAAGCTATTATCAACCACAATATACACACATGATCTATGCTTCCAGAGTCTTAAGTATATTACTGATGCTGGAGATGAGGTTAGAGCTAATTTTACATCATTTACAAGGCTATTCAACTTGTTTAGTCTGATTTTATTGCTAGCACAACTCATGAGCAGCAGCAAAGGAATGTTGCCCTTTTACATCATCAATTAATTTGGCACTGTATCTTCAGCAAACCCACTGTGCTTAGAACTTATCTCTCCAGTGAACTACACCAGTATTGGAAAGGTGTCCCACAACAAAAAGCATGTCGGAGACTGAACATGCACCATTTCTTGATACTCCCCTTAGATTATCTGGGTTGTATTTTAGTATGGACTTGCTCACTCTTAGTGGTTTACAACACAACAACATGTGTTGTGATTAGCAAATAAAACTTCCACACCAAATTCTTCTGCAGTTTATGATTCATGAAGCAAATCTCTGTATCAATTTGGAGACACTGAAAGATGAAATTGCTGGAGAGAGCCACCGCAGTGCCCTTCCTGTCTGCTCTTGGTATTGCTGCTGCCACAAATCAACCACAGCTCCCAGCCACGGATCAGCTGAGATAAGCAGTTGGTAGGTCAACACATTTCATTCCCCCTTTCATCCTCCTTCCTAGTCCAGTGAAACAAAAGTTGCTGTGTTTGAGCTGGCACCTGGAACAGCACAGCCACCTCAGCCACCTTTGTTCACACAGAGCACCCTTCTGTATGCAGAAGGTTCCTGCATGCTTTTAGGAAGTACAAAGTGGAGATAATCCACTGAAGTATGTCAGTGTTACCCCATGTATTTACAAAGCCTGGTGGTACCAACACCCAGCTGGTCCTCTGAAGAAATGCATTTCAGTGTATCCCATAATCCTGGCAGGGTTTTGCATATGGTGAGAAAAGCCTCAGAATCATTCATGTGTTTGGCCTGTCAATGGCATGAAGGTTTTCTCCTCCACCTCTTACCCTCTTCTTGCCCCCAGGGCAAAGCCAAACAAGTTCTGTCAGGAGCTGGGCATGGGAGAGGCCTGAAGACAGATGACTGGAAGAGTGAAAGGTGTGGCCCTGTAGTGTGAAACACAGGCCTTTGCATTGGAAAGGAGAAAACACCCTGAGGATGCCTGAAGTAGGTCAAAATACTTAACCCAGCGCCTTAGTGAAACTTACATAAAAGTGAGCAAACAAAGCAGGCCGGTGGCAAAATCTTCCAAATTCCCACAGTGGAAAGTGAATATCAAAGCTGCAATGAACGGGTATAAGAGTTTACAAGTAGGCCTGGGGGAATCAGGAGAGTAAACCCACAAGCTTTTCTAGGTTAGTATTTAGAGGCTGTAAAGACATTAGACTATAATAATTGAATTTAAATTTAATCCTGTCACCATGGTAAACACAAAACACAGACTTCATTATATTCTGCTTTGAGTTCAGGCCAGAGAGAAGTGTTAAAAAAAATTACTGTTAATATACAGTAATGAGATTAAAAATTAGGTCTAAAGACGCTTCAGAAGGTTAGTAAAAATGTGAATTCCGATTCCTTTGGTCTAGAGTCAGACCTTTTATTACTTTATATGTTGACTTAGCACTCAATGGGATTAACATTATTCACCTAAACCACAGCCAGTTCCATTTGTAGCCCAGCCACCCCTTTCTTCCTCTGAAGGAAACAAAACAGCACCTAAAAATCATCAAAGTATGTGAACACCTGCCTGCTATTTGGAAAGAAAATGTATAATTTGCTGTCTGCATAGAGGTATTTAAGAGCAGCTCCCTCTAAAACGAAGAGAACAAATGCCTACTGTTCTAACAGTCAGGACTAGTTAAGGACAGGTGGCCCCATGCTGACTTTTTTCCAGTGGTTTTTCCAATTGCTTTCGTCTGCAACATGAACTGGGACTCCAGACTGCCTTGGGAGCAACACTTCCCAGCTCTGTTGTGTGGAGCAGTTGAGAAAGGGGCAGGGTGAGGGGCTGTTTGCAAGAAGAGGTCATGCAGGAGTCAGCCTTTACAATCCTATTAACACTGGGACAGGGTCAAATGGAGTGCACGTTCCAACCAGAGCACCAAGTGGCCACAAGCTGTCACCCCGCAAAGGGTCCTGGAAGCTTTTGTGGGGGAAAAAAAGGCAGATTTTTAATGGTGAATGTCTGCCACAGCACGTGTTGGAACCGGCCTCTGCTCCAGGGAACCAGAGCACACAAAGAAATACCACGTAATAAAATCCTCTGGCTACAAAGCAGAAACAAGTGGCCTATCTGGGGGATGGGGAGAGGGGTAAAGTTTTTCAGGCTGTGTATTTGAGGTAAGGCTTTGGAGATATCTAGCAAGAGAAATACATTACTCAACTGTAAAAATAACTAGTGTGTAGCCACCTCCGTTTGCTTGGCATGCCATCCAAACAACCCCCTTCCATATGAAACTGTCCACAGAGATCTCAGGAAATTGTGGGGAGGGTAAATATGCAGGTGCAGAAAGGCCTTTTGTACTGCAATCACAGCAGACAGGATGAAGGGATAGGAGACATTTCAAAGGGAAAAAAAAAAAAAACAGAAATAGCTGGATGTCTGTGACAGAAATGCCATGGTCCAACAGGATAGAAGGTTTGCACATTTCAAATACAGCAGAAGGTTTGTACATTTTCTTTCCAAAACCCTGCATTATTTTTACTTACTGCATACACTTCTCAGGATAACTGGTTCATAACACAAGGTAGGTTAAATGTTCATGTAATACAGTTAAACATTTACTAGGACAGAAAGTTGTGTTGGCACTGAACTGTAAGAGTGTTTGCTTTTGTAGAGCTAAAAACAATCAGAAGTTCAGATCACAGGGTAATGTTAAAGGTAAAGGGATGTGTAAAATTAAAAGTGCGGATCCAACACAGTGTTATTTCCATCACCTGAGCGGGTGAAAAGAACTCCTAAAATTGCCTGGTTCAGCCAATGGTGATCTGAAAACTGCTGCTTCTTAACTATTTAAATAGAAAAATCAGACCTAACCTAACTTTATGGAAAAGTAGAATTAAAGAGCAACAAAAAGGATGCCAACAGAACTACATTGTTAGAGCTTGCCTTTATATTTCTGAGATGAATTCTGTAAAAGGGGCCTAATCTTAATCCGCTAAGTGGTTTTAAGTGGAGTGGCCACTGCATAGCCTCCTTGGAGACAGCACTGAGACTGCTGGGGCCAGAGCCCTGGGCAGCCTACAGCAGGACCACGGTGCTGGCTTCCCACTCCGAAATGGGCAGCTTTAATCCAGAATGGGAAATGCATCAGAAGCTATGAGGAATGAGGAAAGCCACAAGGAATGTTTACAGCACTGAGGAAGATCTAGGCAGCAGGAGCATCACTAAAAAGGAAGACTAGGGGAAGTGTTTCAATTTATTAAACTGAAAGAAAACAGACATGAAAACCGAATGATGAATAGCATTTCTAATGCTGTCATTATGAACTGCCCTCCAGGAAGGTCTAAAATATGCTCCAGATCATCCACGTGCATAATATGATGCAGCTCTCAACTGAAAAAATAATTTCTCCCACGAGGCTACTGGAGAAGTATTAGGAGTTAAAATAGCGACATTAAATTCGTACATAAACTGAACATGAGCAACAGCTCCAAACACGCTTCCCAACACCCTCTTGTCTTTGCCTGCAAAAAAAGAGAACTGCTTCCATTTAAAAAACATCTAAAAGCTGTCAAAAGGAGTTTTTCTTGTAACTATTTTAGTCAAAGAAATAAAGGACACCACTTAGAAGAAACAATTCTTAAATGCTCACCAGTTTCCTGTCTTTTTATGTACCTTTCTAAATGTTATTTTTAATGGTGGCTGTTGCTATGCAACAGGACAGAATTTCTAAAATCTATTAATTTGTTGTACAAATGGCAGTTTTCAGCACAGATTTAACTCTCTCAGCCTATTAACTCAAAGAAGGAGGATGGTGATGGGAGGACTGCAAACTCCCAGAGTATGTAGTCCTGAGGGATACAGCAGGGTGATAAGGGTCTTTCACTTACTACATCAATTTTACCAATACACTGTTAAGATGAAGTAGCTACCCTGCTTATAAAACATGTAAACAAGCACAGCTCTAGTTAAATGCAATGATATCTACATGTAGAAATAATAATTCTCACCATTACTTTTACCCAGAAATGATCAAGCAATTCTAATCACATTCTGCTGCAATGACACTATTTAAACTGACCAAGCAATCATATATCAAGCTGCAGCATACCAGTAAGTTACAGCTCCCTGGAAGTCTCTATCCTTCAGATGTGGCTGTCTATCACAGGTGTGCTTTTTAAGCCACTGCAATGCAAAATGAAGCTAATTCACCTTAACATGAACATAAAATAAATTCAGGTATCACAGAACATGAGATATTGTCCAGCACAATATATAATGTAACCTGGTCAGTACCTAGGATTCACCTGAGGAGGCAGTAATACAAAATTGAAGCACTGTAATTCCTTCATGTGTTCAAAGTCAGTAGCACATCAAGCACAGCTTGATGCTATGAGGGTTTTCTACCTGCCAGGAGACTGCAGAGCACTGGGGATCTGCAGACTCCTTCAATGAAGTAACTGTGTAAAATTGATCCCTAAAAACCAGGCCTAGTTTGGGTTGACTTGCGTTC
>JASSUY010013643.1:11690-25879 GCA_032466535.1 Forpus xanthops
TCTCCTCAGGGCTGCTCTGAATCTCTTCTCTGCCCAACCTGTAGCTGTGCCTGGGATTGCTCCGACCCAGGTGGAGGGCCTCGCACTTGTCATGGTTAAACTTCATCAGGTTGGCATCAGCCCACCCCACAAGTGTGTCAAGGTCCCTCTGGACGGCATTCCTTCCCTCCAATGCATCAGCTGAGCCACGGAGCTAATGTTGCTCCCTGTTCCACCTGTACAGCTCTTTTTCAGTGAATGGGCTACACAGACATATAAACAGCTCAGCCTGGTTCATCTTAGGAGAAAAGAACAAAACTTACTTCCTAGAGGACAGTATTGCCTCCGTAAAGTCTTTCATTAGTTAGTACATATGGCAGGAAAACCAGTTGCTGGTGTTGGAGACTAAGCTTGGCCATAGAACTAGCCATATAAAAATTCTAACTTTTAAAATGCTTATTCTCCTTCTTTTATTAAGAGAGGGACTCTGGCAATTTTGCTACCCAAAACCATCTAGTTCTAAATCTGTGCACACTCCCATACCATATTATTCCATCTTACTTCAATTCTTAATTAAAAATAAATAAAAATATTTTAGCTGGAAGTGAAAATTGCTTAGTAATCAGTGATAAGTGATTTACTTTTAAAAACAGTATAATCATCAAAATATACTTTGCAAACAAAGCAAGTAAGTGCAAACCCCTATTAAACCCTAGCTTAAAAAAAAAAACAGTTTCAAAGGAAATTCTTTTGACCAGTAGCTATGCTATTGCTGCAGTGCTGAAGTGTCTACTAAATGCTACACTAAAATGACTGTTCTGATTCAGCCGTTATCAAGAGACTGAAAATTGCCACTTAAAAGTCTCCAGCTGCAAAGTTCTGATGACAACAGCAGTCAATGTGACCAAAAGGGAATGAGCCCACTGCTCATTCTGCGCAACACGTTTTTTTTATCTCATATGGCTCAAACAGGTGAGTCCTCAGGCTTTCTTGTTCTTCATTGTATCTATTTGTATCTGTGGACACATTTTGGGTGATTTTTACAGTGCTAATCTGGTATTAGATCGAGAATAAGGTCCTTTCTTCTACTTTTTTTTCCATCCATTATTTCTATCCTGACAACTTTTAGAGCTCTCATCTGCAATATGCAAAGGACTATTTAAAGAGAGAATAAAAAGACAGTTCCTGACCTAAAGACCTTCTTTTCATGAGAACTGCAGTTTAAAAGTCTCTTAGCTGCTGCTGATTATTTCCCACTTACAAGGAATCTTCCCTAAGAGATGAGGGAAAATAAACCCAAATATGTGACAGGCTAGGAGAACTGCACATAAATAAGGACTTCCAGTGCTGTTCATGAAACATTAGAAGAAGAAGTAATATTAACCATACTTCTAGCCCCCAAAAAAACAGCTGGAACCTCTATTCAGGTGAAGATGTAGGAAGCATCCTCCAGAGAATCAGACAGATGCTGGATTGTTTTTAATCCCTCAACCAGCATACCTACTGTTAAAAGTATGTTTCACACCAGAGGATCTCGTTCCCTGACATTGGTGAGCTCATGTTGATTCTGTTTGGAGTTGAGAGACAGTCAGACAGACAAAGAAGCACACACATGCTAGTACTGAGACTCCTGTCTGCTGACCTAAAAGAGGAATTGACATTAAGAAATGAGAAAATCCAGCTGGTGCGATTTCTTGCCAAACAATCTACCAGCCATGACCAAAATGGTCAGGTCTCAGGAGATCTGTGGAGGTGGGAAGACAGCTGGAGGTTTACAGCACCTGAAACAGGGCCCAAATCAGAGAATTGTGGGGTTGAGATCCTTAGGAACAGATATTTATTTTTTACCCGCAAAAATCTTTCACCTCTGTGGCCTGACAACACACCGCAAAGTGATGAGTTTCTGGCACTATCATTGCCACATTGCTAGTGTGAATGATCAAATGAGTAGTGTGTTGGTGGGATGGATGGTGAAGACCAAGTAGAAGACAGTGGTTAGCTCAATCCCTTTCTGTAATCAAGGATAAATATAATTGTACTAACTTACATCACTCTCTTAGTGTCTAGAATTCTTTCCTGCATTGTTCACCATGAAAACTTAAAGCAGTTTCTTCCATCTAACCTTTCCTATGCTGTCAATTCTTCCCGTCTCTCCAAGACTATAAAACACAACCCCAAACCAAGGGTGTAAAGAAACCCCCAAACAACCCAAATCTGAAATTTTGATGGCCTGCCGTAGGATACATAGGTTGAAAAACAAAGCTTGCCCAGTCATGGCATCTGGCAATGCTAGGGCCCTGTGAACCAGAAAATGCTTTCAATTATCACCTCACCAATCATACTACAAGTTATTGCTGAATATTTTTTTGTTAAGTTCCCTCAGGGAATTAAACAGATCATGATATTAATCAGAAGGCATGTAGGAGGGAGGGGGCAGAATGCTAGAATTACACATGTGTAGGTCCCTTAAGGCTTGAATAAAGAACAGAGATGTAGAATCCCACTGTCAGAGCAACTGAAGCCTTGCATGCTGCAAGCCTCATCCCTTTGACCTAGACAGCTACAGCATTGTTACATCTGATTATCCCAGGATGGTTAATGTCAGCTGCTAAACTTCATCAGTCTCTCCTAGTGTTTACCCATCATCTGGATTTGCCACTTCCGAACTTTCCAGGCTAGAACCAAATGAGCCAGCTGTCACACTCTTCCCTGACAGGGACAAAAAAACCTCCCAACACAACAGTCTGAGGTCTGGAAGCCTAAATGGCTCAACCCCAGAAAGGCAGAACAAAAATAATACATCTGGAGGGAGGGGAGGGAGATATAATCCTGAAACTGCAGTGAGCCTCAGAATGTAGCTCACAGCAGTATGCTCATGTTAGGACGGTGTGGTTAGAGACAAAGACTGTATTCCCATACTGTATATTTTTTTCCCACAAAATATGTTCTGGTAAAGAAACAGTGTCATGGCAGCTTAGCTCTTGTACCCAGAAAGCTGCCACACTGCAGGCAATGGCAGCAGTACTCCAGACAAAATAGGAGCCAGTCTGCAAATGAACCTTAAATTACATTTGAGGGCTAAGGTGTGGAAGAGTGACAGGGGTAGGAGAGAGAGTAGAGTTTCTGTTGCACATTGAGTTCTCCATCAAAGTGGTCAATAAAAGAACCAATTAGAACTAATACACCCAGGGTGTTTCTGACATGGCTGTTCATGTCCTGGGGAGTAGGCTGTTGGTATGCGCACATGGCAGACAGAAAAGGACAGTAAACATATGCAAGCTAGTCTTCAAGGAGTACTAATGTTTTTCTGGATAAATACATTCTGCTAAGAAGCCACAGAGATCTTTGTGATCTTTGTGACCAGTTCACTGCCAGCACCTGAGTTTGTCTAATTAACGCTGACATTCAGCATACAACGCGGTGGACCTTTCTCAATATATTCATCATAAAAAGCCTTAACAAATAACAATTTCTGATCACAGCCTAGTTCTGTGGATTTGAACCAGTTAATTAAATTAACCGTCCTTTTCACTCCTGAGCATGGGAATATTTCAGTAGTGGTCCTCTTTCTGGATCATTTTCAAATTTAGTGACAACTTCTTGATACAGAAGGTTGAACCATGCAGTAATTACGAGTTAAGGGCAAGGCTGTTAACCACAGGGACTACGTAAAACAATCAATATTAAATTGCACTTCTGAGCAAATTTTGCACGATGATTATCATCATTTCTTTGAAAATCCAGACTTGATTGTTTTTAACACTGATCCTACAGACCAGTTACAACAGTTCCCTCCAGGTGTAATAAAACAATCTTAGGGCTATAAAGATCAGATAACGAGCCAGTTATCAAAACTGAAATTCCAGGATGAAACAATTCTTTCAGCCTGCAACATGGAAATAAAGGTCAGCTAAACATTTGGGGACTAGAGATGACTGCAAATTACAGCTGTTCACATCTGGAGTTGAGATTGGGCCAAACTCTTAATACTATCCATCACAAAAACTAAACTGAAAGAATGTTTTGGTTGTATGATTAGGAACATAAAAGTTAGGAAATATAAAATGCAAAAAACACTATGTGCCACTTTAAGTCTGCCTCTCAAATGCAGAACAAGGGACTCAGTTATTTCTCATAATGAGTACTACCAGGGTTGACTGTAGCATTTCTTAACTGGCATTTAACCACCAGTTTGCATTTGCCAATATAGGGCCCACTGGCTGCATCTGTTTCTGAGAGCAGTGGGGCCCAAGACACAAGCTGAGAGATGCAACCTCTTCTCTGAAAAAGTGTCTTTTGGGCTGGCCTGGCGAGCCCTACCCATACACCTGAGTGCTTGGAGTACCTTCAAAATCACAGCTTGGAGTACCTTCACATCATATGTTAACTGGGCAGTTTCACATTTTCTTTTAATTGCACAGCCAATATACTCACATACATAAAATATCTTTCATTGTAAGATGAATGACAAAACAATTCAGTATATACAGACACCACAGTGGTTCCCTGTTCAGAACAGACTCATTTGCAAAGCTGAAAATAAATACAAGTTTATTTACTTAGTCACACACACACACACATACACACAGAGGCAGTATATAACATGGAGGATGTTAAAATGACTGAGCATTACAGGGGTCTGGCTTCACTCCATGACTGACAGAGACCTTCCAGGAGGTTTTCAGCAAGTCAGTACCCTTCTTCACAGTACAGTGGCCTACCCTGGAATGGAGGAGGTATATACTTTGTTCTTCAACTCATTCTCAAAAAGGAATGACTCACTTTATCTGAAACTAAGCAAATAAATTCAATTTTGGACAACAACCAAGACTGGAAAATTTCATCCTGATAAGCTTTTCTGACTGAAGACAGAGACTTAGAAAGGAAACAGTTATACAGCCTTAACTATAGGAGGTTCCTTCCGTTCCTGCTAAAATGCAAAATATTCCAAGATGTGCCAAGTTTTCACTGTAGTCTGCACCAGGCAGCAACAGGACAATGAAGTGCTCTGTGAAGAGTAATGCATAAATCTAAAATGATCTTTTGACTGCAGTGACTCTTCCCTCCTGAGATGTATTACATTTTTTAAAGTCAGTGAAAAATAAAAAATTGCAAAATACCACTTTTAATCCTTGGACTACAAAATGTTTGAGTTCTCTAGAGGCAAGTCAGGGCCAGAAACAACTTTTTTCCCCCCATTTTCCCAGATTTTGAGGTGGGGGACAAAGAGGGAGGGGGACAGGGAGGAGGGCAAGGGGAAAGGGAGAGAGCAAAGAGTGGTTGGTTTCAAATAGCAACATTGTCCAAAAGGGTGAAAGGGAACAGATGGCCTTGGAGAATGCAGCCTCAAAGCCCTAAAGAAAAGGGCTATTTTGACAGATCTTGCTGTTTCCTATTCAAGCATGAACACTCTGGCATGGAGAGTTAAGACGATACAAGGAACAACCTCTGTTCCCAGCAACTGACTATGGGCAACTGGCCCCTGAAGCTCTCTGAGAAAAACAACATGAGATAGACAGACAAACAGATATGGCAGCAAGCCCAGATCTCAGCCACCAGGAAAGGAGGGGAAGGGGGGAAGATTTAAAAAAAGGCAGAAAGGCTAGAAACAGCTGCCTTTTCCTGGCTGCAGCGCAGAGCATTAGAAAGAGCCTGTCCAGCCTTTCTCATCTTCTTTTTCAGTGAAACTTCTTGAAGGGGTCACCCTCAAGCTGCTGGTCTTTGCCCTGAGGGGAGGTGAAAAAGAGGACAGAGGAGAGCTAGTCTGGCTCAATGAAACCTGCTTCCTTTAATCACAAAGACCTCCCTCCAGCTAACCAAGAGGAAATCTAAATGTTAAAAAGCATAATTAATGCTGGATTTTTGCATGCAAAAAGGCTGAGAAATTTAAAGTTGTGGCTCCCACAGTACGTATAATTTGTTTGCATAGTATACAGCAGTGAGCCATTATATCTGAGGGCAGGGAGAATTGTATTCGCTGTGGGAAACACTGTTAATGTGTGCCCTGACTTTTTCTATTGGTCCTAATCAAGGGAGTGCATCAACAGCTGCTTCATTCACTGACTATGGGCATGTACTATCAGACAGAGATTTCAGTTTCAAAGGGCAGTCTCACAACCATACCCAAAATTTAGAGAGAGAATTAAGCCATTGGGTGTAACCAGATTTCATTGTTTCCATACAGCAAGGGATGAATCTGAGTTTCTGAATCTCTGATTTATGTACCAGTTTCAGTTTGTAAGGTACAGCCCGATGTACGGTTTCCCAGCCAACACTTGCCTGTGGGCAGAAGCACTGAGCTCTGCAACCTGGACTAAAGCAATGGCAGTTTCACACAACAGTTCCAGGGTGGAAAAGAAGGGGCAACTGGTATAAACATTAACTATCTTCACAATCCTTCCCTGAGGCGGGGAAGTTGCTATCATCTCAATTTTAATACCCTCCTTTGTAAAAATCATTGAAGGAAAAAGACAATAAAGAATTGTGGGTGCTCACATGCCAGAACTCTAAACGAAGAAATGCAAATGCTATATACTGATCCTATCTGCACCTTTGTTCCCTCATTTGTGAAACAGCATTTGTTAACTTCAGTCAATAAACAGTAAACAGGTAGAAAAACAGACACCAGCAACAAATAACCTCCACATCCTGTCTCAAAACTTTGGTTTTTTACAATATGCAAATGGTTTGGGATTTGTTTTGTTTTCACAAAGGATAACAAATGTAGTCATTACTAGCTGTAATTGTTAATTTGTAACTAAATAGATAGGATCTGACTAGCAGTAAACAATAAATAAAATGCCTTATTTTGGTTAAATCAGATAAAATTGGCTCCTTTTCTTCTTAACCATGAGCTTCCTGAGACCAAGTAACTGCTCCAAGCTACATTTACTAAGGGAATCTCAAATGTGGATTAGTGGCTAAGTATTAATGAGCATTAAACTTGTTGATTTGCCTTTTTTCCCTGTGCTTCCTTGAGTAAAGTCAACCTAGTATAGTTATACCATGGTTTTCATTCTGCTTTAGTTGTAGTTAACAGCTCTTCCGGTTCACTGCCAGAGTGAGGAATAGCACTCAGAAACCAGTGCTGCCTTTTGTGTTGCAGGACAGGTGGTCCCTCAGCATATTCCCACACATTCCAAATATTTTAAGTGTTCCACATCTGTTGTCCAAAACATTCTTAGTTACCCACAAGAACAGTAGGAGATGAAACCAAAAAGTTATATATAACATAGGAACTGACCTTTTAGGCCACATGAACTCTCTGTCATTTCAACAAGATGATAAATTTCAAGAAAGAGCTTAACCTTCATTTGTTATACTATATCACTATTAACAATTCTTGCAGGGAAGATTACTTGAGAATTAACTTATGACAGCTGCAAATAGCCCAGATGACAAAACTGAGTGTTTGTGCACTTTTTTTACAGTATCCACTGATCTATAGCAAATTTAAATTAATTAGAAGAATTAAGGTGATTTACACATTTCCTAAACATACAAACTGCTATCTGCTTAAAAAAAAAAACAAACCACAAAACATTTCTGATGTATACATATAAAATCTGGGTGGGTTTTTTGTAAGTGCTCATTGTTGGCCTAAACAGCAGGTAGGGAAACTCTAAATACTTCCTTCCCCCAAGAATGAACCTGACCTGATGTACTTCAAAAACATATGACTGTAATTCTTTTCACTGATGAAACAGAGCCACTGGTCAATATTTGAGGACAAGAAATTAAAAGCGCTAATTGCATCTCAACTGCTAAGCTACTAGGAGGCAGAAAATGACTGCCTGGGCTGTAACTGGGATAGGCGGTGAGGGTTAGCATTTCGGCCCTCACTGAAAGTATTTTGAGATGGTAGCAGCTACCAGCAGTTGGGAATCTGGTTTGGATCACAGTGCAGAAGCTGGCATTTGTCGCTTTATCAGCACTGCAGCTCCACTGGGTACCTGGCTTGTTATGGACTGTGACAGGGCAGAAGACTGTTCCCTGCTGCATGACCAATGTCATTTCCAACAACATAATAGCATTTCTTCAAGTATTTTGCCAGCATGACACCACACCTCAGCTAGGAGAGCTGACACCTCATCATATGAGACACTAGCAGTACAAAAGTTCTCTCATAGCTATGCCATATTAACAAATGCACAGTCCTTTTCTGTTGTTACTGCTGTTTTATTTGATTTGAAATGAAAAAGAAACCTTCTGTTCTGAGCTACAGAAAAACGGTATAGTGGATCTCTATGTGACAGACCCAAGACTATGCCTCAGGGCACAAAGCACTACTAGAACATGCAGCAAATGTCTTGGTACCTCCCATGAGGCCAAGACTGAAACTTAGGTATTTAAGCAAACTTACCTCAATTAATTATGGAAGACAACCACCTTTCTCCAGCCCAAACCCAATTCTGATTGCAAGGCAGAATATCTCATTAATGCATAATGGTGACACAATGCTGTATATGAACGAGGATGTAGACACCTTCACCAAAAACACAACTGGATATATTGAGCAGCAGACTCACAAAGAGGAGGATTTTAGCTTTCCTTTTAATGGAGGAAAACTCAGACATGATCAACAAAAACTCCAGGCGGCCTCTGACATCCTGGTACCACAAGGTACAAGACAAGAGTCAGGCAAGGAGAGCCACACTGATGAGCACCAGTGGGGGGCATGGCAGGAGAGATGAGAATTGTGGGAGCTTCACTTGACTTTAAATCCTACCTTTCAAAAAACAACTCTGAAGCACAGATGTTAGTGTGCTTAACCCTGCAAAGTGAGAAGCTGCCAAAGGCTGGAAGATCACTGAATAGTTAGAAGAAAAATTACTTTCAATTATGTACAAAGATTTATTTTTCATTTCTGTTGTGGAAAGAACTTTGCCAGCCAAGAGGATAATTTCAGAAGAACATTCAGTGTGTCCAAAGGAACTCACACAGTGGATTTCAGTGAAATGCCTGCCACAAGGCCTTGGACTTGTGAATACACTTTCTAATCTTTTAAACTATACTTAGTTCTTCTAAAGAAAAAAAAAATCAAGTAAAGGTTAATATATTTTCACTGATATTAAGGGACAGAAAGCATACTTCTGGATCTTGTTCTCTCCAGAAGCTGGAAAGGCCTCTACTACATTCCAGTACACACATAAAGCATTAACTTGTCAGCAGATGACTTCATGCAAATAGAAAAGCTTCAGAGGCATACACTAGCCCCTCAAACTGACCTATTCTCTCTGCAGTCCATATGAAAATTTACTTTTGTAGATCTCTATACTGTGCTTCAGACAGTCTAATGAACACTTTGTCAGAAAGCACTTGTATGCAATTACATAATTACTGTAAACCTGGGATATTCTCTAATGAACAGTGTGGTTTTTTGCAGGTAAACTTGAGCTGGCTTCAGAGCAAGAGGAATTTGCCTGACACCAATAAATCATTTCTAATACCTGAGAGATCAGCTGGGTTCCCTCACAAAGCTCTGGATGCTATCACCATCTGGCTAGGGTTTCACCAGCTCTTGCTTATTCAGCCAGTTATATTTTTCACTTTCACAGCAAACTGCTGAAAAGCCCACTGGTGCACAGAGCAGTAGTGGTTACAGTCAAGGGACAGTCTTCCCTCAGAAAACTAGGTTTGATCCTCTTTCTTTGCATGATGCTGCCACAGTGATGTTATTTCATAAGAAATAAAAGAAAATATTTTTAAGTCACTGATTATCCCATAGCAACATCAAGATTGTTAAACTGGAATTTGAACAGTGGGGGGAGATGGAGAAGTAACAGGGCAGGGTCTGCCTCTCAGATTTTCTTTGCAGTCCTGGATATCTCCAGGACTTGCCAAAGAAATTATATGAGAAAATATCCAAGCTATACAAATACAGTTCAAAACATCACACACTCTCATTACTCAACCACACCTTGCAATATTTGGTGTTTCTAAAATCTCATGTTCTGGAATAAAGTGATTATGGAAAAAAATGCATGGTTTTCTATGCAGCCTTCTCCACTCTCCTGCACTCAGCCTATATCCATTTCTCTGTTATGGCATGTTTGAGAGAGGCTTGGAGAGAGTTCGATTCAATCCCCAAAGCTTAGAGGTCAAGAAGCAAATAAAAAGATCTCCCAAATATGGATCTTTAAAATCTCTTTTTTCTGAGCTTCATGTCAAAGGCCAATCCTAGTATTTCTGGCAATACTGATGCAAGTTATAGCAACTTCAGGTACTCACTGTTTTGCTATTTCAATTTGACATGCTTGATATGAATGTTACATTAATTAACATATGACTGTAAAAGCCACCATGAGGTTGCTATGTATTTGGAATCTGCCTAGCTGCAGCACAACAGATAGACAAATTTTCTTTATCTGCAATGAATTCCTGTAAATCTTGTAAGACTTTTTCAGGATGTTTCAGCTGAGACCAGGCAATGCAGCTGATATCACCAGGCACGACACTTTATACTTGTGTCTTAATTCCTATGCTACAAACCTTCACATTTTTTAAAATGTATTTTTGTATTCTAGAATACACTTTCTAGTGGAAGGTGTCCCTGTCCATTGCAGGGAGGTTGGAATTAAATGTTCTTTAAGGTCCCTTCCAACCCAAACCATTCTATGATTCTATCAAGACAGACAATAAACAGCTGTAAAAATAGCCAAGTCATCAATTCTCCAACCTCCTGCAGCAACAGGATGAGCTGCCAACTTTCTGGTAATTTTCATTTCTATAAGGTTTCTCAAAACTGAAGGCATCTCTGCATAATTTACTAAGTTCTCTCCTGACTCTATCTCCAGAAAGACAAATCACATCTATAAATATTAAGGACCATTTTTCCATTTTTTTTAGCATATGCACATATTATTCTTTGCATAAGATGGTTTGGTCTGGAGTCTACAGTACCTTCAACCAACTTGGTCTGACACTCCACTCTGTACCTTCACTCAGGCTCTTAAGGAAAATGTTAAGCAGCACTGGTCCCAGTAGTGACCACTGAGGAAGACCACCAGCTGCCAGGTAGAATTTGAATGACTAACAGCTATTCTTCGAGCTCAGAGGTCCTGATAATTTGCCACTACCTTGTAGCTTGTCCTTCCAGTCTACTTCTCTCTAGCTTCACTATGAGGACGCTAGAGCAGATCATGTCAAAATACTTGCTAAATGGAAGATTAAACCACATCAGCTGTTCTGCCCATATCCACTAAGCCAGTCATCTCATCATACGAGATAATTGGAGGGGTGAAGTATGATTTGCCTTTGGTAAATCCAGGCTGGAAGTTTCCAGTCACCATCTAACCTCAATGTGCCTGGAAACCATAGATAAGTTTACCTGTCCTTGTATTAATTCCAAAAGAATTCTGTGGTTTTGGTGTCTTATCACAGAATTAAAGAAAAAAACCTGCTTTACGCTAGCTAAACTTGAACATCTGTTTAAAATGCTGGTAAGTGTGATAGATGCTTAACTAAATAATGTCAATCTTCTACCACAAGAAGCACTTCAAGCACAAATTGGCAACATTTGCAAGTAAACCAGCAAGGCACAGGATTTCTTTTTTTTAAAGAAATAAGAAGAAAAGTCAACAGTTCACTATAGGTGAGTTTACTTCAAAACTGAGTATATAATGAAGGTGTTCAGGATGATTGGGAAGATAAAGGCTAGTGGATTTAACAGACTGTCCATACTGCCACTAAAGGGAAAATTTTTCTCCAGCATAATTTGTATGATTATTCGTGTTCAGCAGTCCTCTTGAGATATTAACGTATTTGCCATGGGAGCTACCTGTATAACCATATTCATCCCTTTCTCTCTGAATAGTGTACTTAAAACTATTTTGGAAGTTCAGCAAGATTGAGAGTGATGCTCAGGTGTGCGAATTTCTGCATTCTCATGTGCCAGAAAATTGGCTCTGCACTGAGACACTAAGTACTTTCAGTAGATGGGTCCAGATGTTAAGCAGACAGCTCTGATGCAGGTTTCCTTTTGCTCATCCTGCCAAGGATTTTGTAGCCTCTGAGCACATTCAGGAGCTGTGATGGGATTGAGTTTCCATTCTTATGTCAGTTCCTGGCACTGGCAGATGCAACAAATGATGTGACAAACTGCATATGATGTTTTAGTGAGGATTTAGACTTTCAGCTTATACCTACTAATAAGGTCTGCAATACTCAAAGATCTCCTACATTTCACTAAAGGCCTCTCCTTTTAAGAAAGAGCATGGAGAGGAGTCACAGAAGCCCAAAGCTATAGCAATTATATTGAATTTTCCAACCCCATGTAAAAATCAGATAATGTTTGTAGTGAGCAAAAAGGATGAAGTCTTCCCACTATCACTCAGAATAACAGAGTAGACTGGCTTTTCCTATAAAAGGACAGTAGTCTAAAATATAATTTTAAGGACTTGCATTATGTCCTCTGGAATTTCAATGGCATTCTCATTTGCCCATTTCGTGTGACAGCATCTACAGGACAGCAGCAAGAGACCTATGAGATACACGTGACTCTGGAAGGGCAGAAGTCAGCAAGACTCGCCACTATCAGAGCTCACTCCCCAATATGGATGTTATTGCCAGTGCTCCACTAAAGTGTATCCTGGAGTTGAAATTCCACCTCCACAAACATGGCAGTTTTCCCATACAGATCTTTGCAGACTGAGGAAGAAGACTTCACTAAATTAATTCAATAACAGAAGTTCAGATGATCACACAATTCTGCGCTGGAGGCACATTTGTCTGCAGCATTTCTGTCTAACTCTACTAAGCAGGATTTGTGCTTTCCTTTGTGTTTTCCACAGGTTAGGAATGCATTTTAGATTTTGCTGTTGCTTAGCTTCCAAAAGCAGGCTCCACATATACTACTTTTACCATTTCTACTGAGCTCAGTTCCACAGGAGATTGCAATATTTGTCTTTGCCACTTGCTGCTTTTCTATCTCTTCTGGAGCTACGTATCCTATCTTAGGCATAAAACCCAGGATTTGATTACATTACACTTTGAAATAATTAAAATTTCTTCACACTTGGATTAGGAGTATGTAAAACAAATAACTTGAGCACTATGATAGAGCACAAACACTGGGAATTCCACCTATGCTTCTCAAGCAGAACTTGTACCAAGGTTCCAAGCCCTTGATTTGGAAAAGCAAATGCACAAGAACGCTATTTAAAAATTAGAACAATTATATTAAGTTTGTAACCAAATAATAACAAGATTAAAAATAATATCAATGTGACATACATAAGAAAGGACTAAATATGGACTAAGTAGCACCCTAGTGAATGTGGCTATAAAACTTGATTTTCTTCTGTGATACCAATTTTGTCCTAACAAACTCTCAGAAAAGCTGTACACTGATCAAAAGTTTCTGTAACATAAAGGCTGACAAGTGGCTTATAAGAGCTGAATGCGAGATTCAGAGCTAACCCACAGCACAGAGCCATCTCACAGAAACTTCCATCCAATCTCATGCATGAAGTAGTGTCAACAAAATGTTGAAGGACTGAATAATGTGGAAAAATGAATTTCAATGTAAAACAGGGTCTGGGAAAGTGGAAAGTTATATTTATTATTCTCACATTTTCAACCAGGAGAAAAATATAAAAGCATACACAGAATTGCTCTTTGAAGATAATGCATGAAGAAATACAACCAACCTGCTACCAAGCCCCAGGAGACCCAGGAAAGCACACAGAAGCAATGACACTGTGTGGAGATTCTGAAATCAATAGACAAAAGAAAGCAAGCATTTTTTTCCTAAGGGCAATGCTGTGACCATTTCATAGATGCTGGATCTCAGGCTGTTTTGGTATCATTCACATATAAAATTAATGTCCTCTACATACTCATTTGACATATACATTATATCTTCTATAATTCTAAATTAAGCAAAGAACTGGCTGGATGGCCACACACAAAGAGTTGTGCTGAATGGCTCAATGTTCAGCTGGAGACCAGTAACGAGCGGTGTCCCTCAGGGATCAGTGTTGGGACCAGTCTTGTTCAACATCTTTGTCAGTGACATGGACAGTGGGATTGACTGTGCCCTCAGCAAGTTTGCCAATGACACCAAGCTGTGTGGCTCAGCTGATACGTTGGAGGGAAGGAATGCCATCCAGAGGGACCCTGACACACTTGTGGGGTGGGCTGATGCCAACCTGATGAAGTTTAACCATGCCAAGTGCAAGGTCCTACACCTGGGTCAGAGCAATCCCAGG
>JASSUY010013645.1:0-11915 GCA_032466535.1 Forpus xanthops
GCCAGCAATGGAGCATTCACAACTTCCCTGGACAACCCATTCCAGTGCCTCACCACCCTTACAGGAAAGAATTTCTTTCTCAGATCCAATCTAAACTTCCCCTGTTCAAGTTTGAACCCATTACCCCTTGTCCTCTCACTACAGTTCCTCATAAAGAGTCCCTGCCCAGCATCCCTCTAGGCCCCCTTCAGATATTGGAAGGCTGCTATGAGATCTCCACGTAGCCTTCTCTTCTCCAGGCTGAACAGCCCAACTTTCTCAGCCTATTTTCATACGGGAGGTGCTCCAGTCCCCTGATCATCCTTGTGGCACTCCTCTGCACTTGTTCCAACAGTTCCATGTCCTTTTTATGTTGAGGACACCAAAACTATTTGGCTTTGTTTTCTAGAAACAGATTAAAACTGCTTGACAGGTTTGTTTTCTGTGTTCTTGTGTCCTAATACTTTCTTTTCCCTTTTTAATGGGGGCCAGATGGTCTCTTACATATCATGTCACTCCAGACTGTTCTTGATGTGGCAGATGTAAATTCCCATTCTAATGTGTTACCTGTTCAACAGCGGTGCTTTTCATAGCTGCAGAGACCTGGCCCCTTTAGGATATCAAATACTCATCAAGAATTTGCTATCTGATCATTCCTTCATTTTCATTTCCATAGTTGGACTCCACTCCACTGTCTGAAGAATTCTTTGACCACTTCTCTTTACTACAGGTCTTCTGTTGCAAAGGGAACAGTATTTTAACTAATTACTAATATTAGGTGTTCTGCAAACTTAAAAGTAACTGGTTTTGATATTTTCTGGAGGTCTAAACATTTAAGGGTAGTTTTCCCAGACAATCCATATTTATGGAATGCTGCAGCTATGGTCTTGATCCAGAGTGTTTAGCTAGGATTTAGTGAGGTGTCAGTATGAATTACCGAAGAAGCTTCTGTACAAAGCTTTCCTAGAAGTATAATCCTCAGAAGAATTAACAATTCCAGACTGGTTGCCAAATAAATATTAGTATGTGTGTCTAGTAAACAAAAAAGACAATATTGCATGTTTAAGTGCTTTATATTTTTCTTGTACTGAATTGCAGAATAGCGTACCTATTCATTATTAGACAAGTCTATGAGGTGTAGTGATAAACAATTCAGCTCTTCCAGAATATTTTTTGGATCATTGTCTATTAAGGATAAACATTGTTTCAAAAGGGAAACAGTGTATATAATGAAAGATAATTGTTTAATGATTAATTTGGAATATGAAATTCTAAGAGGCAATAAAGCCTTCAGAACGTATTGATACTCCGTTTAAAAGCGTGGAATGAAAATGATAATGCTTAATTTTTAGAATTAATCTGTGATCATGAGCAGACAGAGCTGGGAACATCAGACTGCTAACAGGTGAAAGTATCTTCACATTGGAAAAATACATCAGTATTTACCTCAGTATTTTCTGGAAAAAAGTTTTGGCTTTTCTTTATTCACTCAAGGCTTTCTAAATACTTTTCTATGTATCGTTTCTATTGTTTGGGCTTTTGGTATAAAAACAATCCTAAAGTTATTGCTCAGTTTTGTTTTCAGAGCCTGTTTTCCCTGGGGGAAAGTGGGGAGGAATTCTATTTGCTATCTAGCTTCAACTAAAATTTGGTTACAAGCTTTTTGGTTTTCATTGGAAATGTTAGTCTCTTTCCATTCCAACTGCAGGCCAACATCCATGCTTTGGGATAGATAGCAATGAACCTTCTCACAGTTTCTCAGAACATCTATAAATGAACAGTAATTATGTATGATAGGCAGCAGTGCCATTGCAACCTGTTGATGACAGAAGTTCCTGCATTTTTTTTTAAGAGGCATTTGATCTCTGCTTCATGGATCAATAACTCTTCTCCAGATAATGTTTAACAGTCACTCAAATATGTGTCTATTAATGACATAGTATAAAATTCTGTGAGAAGGAGCTATAGGAAGTGATATTAGGATTTGCATGCTGTGGGGTTGAGTAGCTAAATAGTGCTACAATTCTGTTTCTAGTATTAGAGACTGGAAAAATACCCCTGTAGCTTAGCAGATATCAGCTCTGTCAATGGAGTGGTAGACCTTGATCTGCAACTAGGGTATACTATGGAGTTCCCAAAGGAAAAGGGAATGAGTTCTATGTAAGTTCTCTGATAGGGTGCTCTGAGTTGGTCTAAGTCCCAGGTATGCTAACTGACAATGGCCCTAGTGGGCTGATCCAACAGCCACTGGAATATCTTGTTTTGTGCCTTTTGGTTGTGCCCAGTACCTAATTAGTGGTGAATAAATGAGATAGAGGGTAGTGTGCTGGGGTTGCACCACAGGGAAAAAACTCACTGCATTTTTCCTACAGAACTGCAGGTGTCACTAAAAATCACAAAGACAAATCCATTCTCCGGAAGCCCAGACACTGGGAAATCTGGGGAAGTGGTGAAAAAGATGATTCTTTCTTCAGTAGCAGAGTCCGATAAATCAATGTAACAGAAAACAGGGTAGTTTTTTTTTTTGTTGTGTGAGATCTGTCCTCTGCGCTTTATGCATGTATGTCCTCAAAAAGTGCTAATTGTGGCTATAATTGGAGTTAGTAAGTTCTCCAAGTAGTCATTACAGTAAGAACAGTCTAAGAGGTTCAATTTCCATCTGTTACCAGATCCATGGCTTGAATATCAAACTGATTTTTTTTTTTTAGTCTTAAAATTGGCTTTGTTTCTTGTATTTGTTTGTCACTGTGATAAGTGTGTGGAAGATAAATACATGTTACTATAAATTATTTTTTAATTATTTTTAAATGCTTCTTGATAAATAGTTGTAGGATTTCTGAGGATCACGATTTCTGGTTCTCTCTATAGATTTTCTAGTGGTGAATGTTAAGTGTTTTCTTTCCATAACACCTTCAGCTTGGCTTTCCTTATTATTTAGTGGCTCATGCTTTCTTATCACATCTCATAGGACATAAGGATATACCAACTCTGTGAAAAGATACAGAAGATGTCTTGATGTTTTGATATGATTACAAACACTGTAGAGAATGTAAGACAGTCTTGCAACGGTTCTCCATTCACTCTACATCTTTCAGTTTTCTGTCTTTCAATTTTGACATGAAGTAATGTGTTAAGTTTCATCCTTGCCTTGTAGACAACCAGTATGGGAGTATTTGCAGTCAGTGATCTGTCATGGTGTCAAACAGTGTATAAAGAATTTAGCAAGACATTTGCCTATGGGTTGTGTTTTTTCTAAAACAATGGAAAATGATTGCTAGTAGCTCTAACACTGTTAACAACAATCACTCATCTTCACACCTTTCTGCCAGTAAGGAATATCAAAGAAATCATTAAATGCATACTTAAGGGGGAAAAAGCAGGCGGGGAATAGAGAAAGAGATGGACCAACATGCAGACAGCAGCAGGCTGGATCTGAAAGGTTACTGTGTCTCTCCTGCTATGCAATACTGTACAGTCTTGTTGGCTTAGGGGCTGTTCACTTCTGTTCCTGAATGGCCCTTAAATGATGGATTATTTTAGAAAAACTCTCTTTCCATCTACTACTGTTGGCCTTAACTTTTTTCAGAACGAGTATAATTTGCACGCAGTGATGTGACTGCCATATCTACTTACAGTGTTGGAGGAAACACTGATTATTTATGCATATGCAGAAGCCCATTTGAGGAAGCTGTGTGGTGGCCATAGTGGAAAGTGCGATGTGACTAAAATGTCAAACATCTGTGGCCAGTCATCATAGAATCGTGGAATGGTTTCAGTTGGAAGGGACCTTAAAGATGATTTAGTTCCAAACCCACTGCCATGAGCAGGGTCACCTTCTGTTAGGCGAGGTTGCTTGGCCTTGGACACTTTCAGGTATGGCACATCCACAGTTTCCTTGGACAACCTCTTCCAGTGCCACACCACCCTCACAGTAAAGAATTTCTTTCTAATATCTAATCTAAATCTGCACTTTTTCAATTTAAAACCATTACCCCCTTGTCCTATCCCTGCTTGCTTTTATAAAAAGTACCTCCTGATTTCTTTTAGGCTCCTTCAGATACTGCAGGCTGCTGGAAGGTCTTCTTGGAGCATTCTATTCTCCAGGCTGAACAAGCCCAACTCACTCTGCCTGTCTTCATAGGAAAGGTGCTCCAGCCCTCTGAGCATCTTGGTGGCCCTCTTCTGGGCCTTCTCCAAGAGATCCAGACACAACTGACGGTGGGCGTCCCTAAGCTGAACGTGAAATGTATTCAAAGGTGGTTCGAAAAAGTTATTATTTTGCTATACTCGCACTTCCATGAGAGCTCAGTATCAAGGTATATTTACGATTGTATTTGCTGTTGCTTTGTGCTATACCTCATGATACTGTAATCTGTACTGTTTCTCTCTTGTATATAGATCCTGTAATTATTCAGTCTTTATCTAGTATTGAAAAACTTCCTGATGACTTCTTTCCAGGTCGTGAAAGACTGCTCCATTTGAAGGTGCCACTCTAATGCTCCTATATTCTGCACAGCAGGTACAAGGAGTTAATTCCAGAAATACTTAATATCTCTGTCTTGCTGACCCTTTCTCATCCATCAGTGGTCTCTGGTGGCTTCTTCGCAAAGAGTCTATCCCAGTTAGTCTGGTAATGATTTGAAAGCTTAATCCCACAGTTGAGTTCAGCTTCCATAAGAAACAGCACTGATAGTGAAAAGTGCACTATTCCATTTGAATTTCCATTTTTCCAGAGTTCTCTGTACCTTGTTTAATAATCTTCAGCACATGTCTGAAGGACTGATATGCCCTATTTTTTCATTAAAAAATACCCCAGGAAACCAAACCTCCCATTTTCTCCAATCATTTATATTATTCCAAAGCAATAAATAAAGTATCATGCACATCTGTCTGTCATTCTCTACCAGAAAAAAAGCTCTACCCATAGCTTTCCCACTTTCGTTTTTCACTTCATCGCTGTTGGCTGAAAACCAAACGCCTTCTTGTTTACTTTGACAGGCTGTTGAAGGTTATGACTGAGCCCCTCCATTTTCTTTATTACATTTACAGTAGTGATCAAAAACCTGAGGCTTCCTTTATGTGTTACTTTGCTGAGAATTCCTGTCAAGCAGCACTGTGGACATAAACTGTTCTTGGCACTTACTGCCAAAATTTCATTATCTAATGCCTATGTCATATTATCACTTACTCATTTCAGTTTCTTATAATAGGGTCATATTATGCCTGTAGCCACATATTCATTACCTGTCTTTGACATCTTTTGAAGATGAGTTGAACACAATATTCAAAGATTCTTTGCACCTTCAGTAACCTTTACACAGTTTATGTTCTTCAGCTTTTTTCTCTGCTCCACTAGATTCTCAGTTTTATGACCTTACGTGTAAGTTGCGAGAATCATTTGTTTTCCAAAAAGTATCAGTGGGTTTTGCATCACACTTACTCTGACTACAACTTAGTTTATATTTCTCAAATTCAATATTTAGGTTTGGGGTTTTGCAGTTTGTCATAACAATGAAACTGAACTGTAATGAGTTTCTGTATCTAGTTCATATCACTATTTGGCTCTTTAAGATTATCACACTGTTGGGTTTCTAGCATAGCAAAGAAATGATCAGATTTCATATGGATAGATTTGATACAAATTTTATTACATGATATTATATGTCATAGTATAAATGTATTTTTAAAATTAAATAAAATACCCCAATAAACACAAGTATGTTCCATGTAAATGAATATTTTTAATTGGTTGACAATTACATTTTGTTCTGTTCACATAGTAGTAGTGTTCACAGGTACCAGGTTGTTTAAGAATTCATTGTGCTACTTGGAATACTGGAAAATGTTATGCATGTGCTCGTATTCATGTGTATAATATACCTAACTGCTTGTTACATTTTAGAGTTCTGTGAGAATTATCTATGCATATAATATATATAATTGAGACAAATGAAGACTTTACAATTGCCTCTGTGAATAAAAAACCACCATATGTAGAAATGCCACCTAGAGTTACCTTTTACAAACCTGAATGGGTGGTAAGAGGCCTTTTATTGCACATGCATCAAAAATTTTCTTGGCAACCTCCTCCATCCCCATCCTCACCCAGCACCACAAGAATGGCTTGTTGCCTTAAGGAAATACAAAGGAACAAGGAACAAGTGAAGGGGAAAGTCACTAAATAACGGAATGAGAACAACCACAAAATTAACAGAGGATGAAAAATCACAGAATCATAGAATAGTTAGGGTTGGAAAGGACCTTATGGTCATCTAGTTCCAATCCCCCTGCCATGGGCGGGGACGTACAATTTCATAATAAACTGAAAATCAGATTGAACTTAAAATGAAGAAAATAATAAACCAGAAATGAAAACACAGAAAGTAATGTATGCATTTACACTGAGATATAGTCAAAAGCAGAAATAATGTAATTAGTGATTTCTGCCCACAAACTCATTTCTCTGTGAGATTTTGGCCATCTTCCTATGAGAAGGCAAGGCTTTTAGAAAGCATGGAATTCTCACACATGAAAAGAGATGAAAAAAATGTTGGCACACAGATGCTCCATTGGCTTCTTAAGTTGTTGATCTAGAAACATTTCTTTTTTCAGTAGAAGAATATATGATAGAGCTGCAGGCTGAGGAGCATCTCTACGTTCCCCTGCAAGAGACAAGGCTTCAGGATTTTTCTTGAGCATGCAGAGCCATAGAAAAGAGTTCTCCTTGAGCCTGCCAGGGAGAGGAAGAAAATGGTCAATTAGTCTGAAGTTCAGAGCCACTAGTTTAATACAGAGGATGGCAAGGATGTTTTCTTCATATTGGCTTTCTGTTAGTAAAATCAAAGCCTTGCTTCTATTCTTATTTTTTGTTTTCTTTAAGTAACCTTATAGAGATACAGAATTTGTGATCAATAATGATTCCCAAGTGTTTTTCATAAGTGCTAAGCATGCTGTGTTGCCCACATTAGCTTCATTGTGTGCCCTATTGCCATTAAACAGTTCCAAGTGTCATCCAAGAAATGGTGGCACTTCATCGAGCTAAGGTGAACTCTGAATATAAAGTCCTGTCCTAAGATACATGATGTGCCTGCAGATCTTATGTACCTCACTGGAAATTTGGAACCCTATATAGGAGAAGGTTGGAGGACAACAAGTTAGTTTTTACAAACTCATTGCCTTGTTTTCCTTTGAGATTGACTCCTGAGCTACTCTGTGACACAGTTCATTGTCTAGAATCTTCCTTAGCAATCTTGTCTTAGCTTATCTGAGAACCAGCATCTGTGCTCTTCCTTTAAATCCTCATTTGAGGGAAACTGGCTCACTTGGCAAGCAGAATTGCAGGGACAGATAATATAACTGGACCTCACATAATTCCCTCATGGGCAGATGTAGGCTGACATTACTGCTACTGCTTGTTGTTTAGTGGAAGGTGATCTCTTGCAATGCCAGGTTGGGTGCTGGTTAAATTATAAAGCTTATATACAGTGGAAAACAGTAGAAATACATGAAGCCTGAAAAATGAAGAATTCATCATGGTTCTGTATTTCTGATTTTCCACTTGTTTGGGACATAACCATTTGATTTTGGCATTGTATCGATGTTCATGTCAATAAATAAGATAGCTAAACCTCCAGGGAATTACTTTCTCTTAATCAAGCCCATCATTAAAGTGTGTACACAGAAATAGGACTAGGGACCAGAGTTCCTGCCAAAACCCCAGAAGCCAAAAAAGAACATGAAGATTTAAAAAAACATGCCTGTAAAACATTTACCAATGTTTATGCAATTCTTAGTCCATCTCTTCCACTGCTGCTTTCTGTTGATTGAGAGCACAAGGTGCTGTGTTTCCTAAGAGTGAAGAGAAGCTTCTGGAGAAGCAGATAGGAGCAATGCCTTTTTTCAGTTTGATGTCATAATCTTGATTTTCATCAAGGATTCTTTCGGATGTCCCTCTGGGCTTCTGCAGTCTGCAGAGCCCTGTTTAAGTGAGGCTCCCATTTGTTTTTAATATTCTCAGATTTCACTCTGTGGCACTATGAGTGCCACAGCATGTTTGGACGGCCTATGGACATCAAGGTTTTAAAAATTCATCTGAAATACATCTATTAGATGTGCACGGACTAAAATGCATTTATTAGATACACATAGATTATGCACATTTATATAAATGTTTCAAGTAAGTATAAACATATTTTTTCTTGTTGCATTTAGTTGTTGCTAAGAAGTGTTCAGTCTAATTATGTATATTGTAGGAATACATGCAAATAAACTCACAATATTAATGGTATTAGCACAAACCTAATGGGAGCATCCACTTCAAGGTCTGGATCGGCCAGGTATTTACTATCACACAGACTCATGCAGTCTCATGTACATGCAAATATGCTCTCAGCTGCAATCATCAAACATTGAAAATCAGACCTTAAATTTTACCTTTCTTGTACTTCCAGGCTTTCTCCCCTTTCCTCAGTAATCTGAACAAACTTTAAATTAAATTGTCATCTTCGAAATTAAATAAATTACAGAAAATCTTAATTGTGTATGAATCTTCTTTTTAATTCTTGTAAGAAATTTGAACCTATAATCAACAGTGGCAAGGGCAAAGAAGAATAGCTCAAGAGTTAAACTGACCTGAAGTGCATTCTTTTTACTGACTTTTATATCATTCCCAAATGAAAGAAAAAACAAACAAAGCTCAACAATCCACACAATTGGTGCACAGATGGCACAGAGCAGAACCAGATTCCTCTGCAGAACTGCAGAGCTTTCATCCATACAGTTTCTACACTGATACAGATTTTACCCATCCATCTGAGCTGTTAAGTTTTTGTGCACTGAGTGTGAGACTCATAGATTTGGCTCCTGCATCAATGCACCCCCACAGATAGGGGTATGTTTTACATACTTTCCTAGAACAGTGCCAGAATCTTTCTCCTACTCCATGCCCTGATATGATATACCAGCTGCAAGTGGTTGGCAGCTCCCTGTGCACTGGTCTCTTGACTGGGACAGCCTGCTGGGCTCCATGTCCACTAGTTCTTAACAAGTTACTGGGCTCCAGGGAGTCTGCTTGCTGGCACGTTTCCTGGCTGCAGCACAGAAATGCTGGCCTCATCACCGCCATAATGCCCACCACCTAAATATGTCTCCTGCGCAGGACTGGTCTCCAGTTTTGTCTTATTCATTGAAAAAGGAGAAACATAAGAAGACTAAGCCATTTGTAAATGTGGTTATGCAAAGCTACAGTTACAGAATCATAGAGTCAACTACTTTGGAAAAGGTCTTTAAGATCAAGAAGTCCAACCATTACTGCGAGACTGCCAAGGCTACCACTAAACCATGTCACTGAGGGTCTCATCTACACGGTTTTTTGAATGCTTCCAGGGACGGTGATTCCACCACTTCCCTGGGCAGCCTGTTCCAGCGCCTGAGTACCAGCTCTGTGAAAAAAGCTTTCCTAATATCCAGTGTAAACCTCCCCTGGCTCAGCTTTAGGCTGTTACCTCTTGTCCTATCTCTTGTTAGTTGGGAAAAGAGACGGATCCCCACCTCATTGCAACCTCCTTTCAGGTACTTGTAGAGAGTGATAAGGTCCCCTCAAGTGTTCTCTTCTCCAGACTGAACAACCCCAGTTCCCTCAGCTGTTTCTCATAAGACTCATTCTCCAGACCCTTCACCAGCTTTATTGCCCTTGTCAGTTTTGTTTGCCAAAGTTTGGCAGTTTGAAAAATTTGTTTGCATATTTCTTCCAGCCTGTATCAAATATTCTGAAAAGTCATATGCTTCTCCAAACATCTTTTTGGCCCTCTGTTGTACGTAGATAAATGATCCTGATGACTCCTGTTTTATTGGACTTCTACTTTTGTACTGCTAATTCACAGAATTTTCATTATTTTCAGACACCAAAAGAAATACTCCATTTTTTGTTTCATTGCTGATTCCACCACTGCAGCTTGTTAAATTTTTGCTTATTTCAGATCTGGCTGAGTCCTGTTTCATCAGGCAAAGCTGCCACCAAAGCTTGATAGGAGATTTGTCCAAGTAAAGGCTCTAGGATTTGACATGTTTTGTTTTCCTGTATCTTTGTGCTGTTATTGTCTTTCATTTGAATTGGAACATAGATAATTATATTCTAGATTTAAAACAACAACCTTGTTTTTTTATAAATAAAATATTTGTTTTACTTTCCAAAGCCTGGAAACACCTTCAAAGAGGTGATTTTAGTATCTTGTAATTTTCTGTACACCATAAATGGTTACTTGGAATGTGCTTCTAGTTGTCTGCCCTAAAAGGAAAAAAAATACTGACCAAAGGAATTTAAAGTGCTTAAGAGTTTTAACCACAAAGGATACACAGCGAGGCTAGAATGGCACATGGTGCTGAGCCTGTCAGATTCTTAAAATACCAACAATTTGGTGGTCTATAATCCTGTCACTCTTTTTGTGTATGAAAAAAAAAAAAAAAAAAAGAAAAAATTGCTTGACATCCTTGTTAATTGAAACTTTAGCATTCAGGTGAGAGATTTAATTTTTCCATTATCACTGTTATAAGATCAAGAAGGATTTAGAATAAGAGAATAGGGGTCTACTTTCTAAAAAACCTGCTGAAGCTTCATAAAAGATTTTGCAAATCAGTCTACTCAGAAATGTTCTCTTGTGGATAATGTTATCCACAAGTTCTCTTTTCCTATTTGTATTGCTGAGGAAATTTCTTTACAAGCTTTGTATTTTAAAATCATTGTGCTCCTTTTCTTTCCTACCCATGTGAATTAATCTGTTATTTGTGACTTTATTCTATTGAAATTTTTATGATATCACAAAAGGTAAGATCCAGAGAAAAACTAAGAATTGCTCAGCAGAAGTTAGTGCTCAGGATTTTGCAGGATTGAGCCCACTGGAAGAATTACAGTCATGTTGAACCATGAGTTTCTAGTAAAAGCCAATAAGCTTTATATGTGAAGTGGTCCAAAAAGTATATGAAGCATAAGCATGAATGTTTCAAAATAAAATGTGTTCCAGCATTTTCTGTGAAGGGTCAGCTATACGATTATAAAAAAAAAAAAAATTATTCTTGTTTAAAAATCTAAGAATAGAAAGATTTAAAACCAGAAATTATGGTACTAAATTGCACATAATCTGCAGTGTATGA
The DNA here is from genome assembly GCA_032466535.1 of Forpus xanthops. Classification (NCBI taxonomy): domain Eukaryota; kingdom Metazoa; phylum Chordata; class Aves; order Psittaciformes; family Psittacidae; genus Forpus; species Forpus xanthops. The sequence continues at coordinate 11,128 of JASSUY010013645.1, forward strand.
ACCTAAAGTCACTTGAGAATGAATTGGAGCTTCATCATCATTATCATAATAATTTAATAATTATTTATTCCAATACATTTATTCAGGGATGTCTGGTCGTCTTCACCCTTTTCTTACCTATGTCTTACAAGCAAAAAATACATAGAGATGGTCAGGACCAGTGAAGCAAATTGCAAAACCTGATGAATCTCTGTGTTTTGGGGGTTTTGGGATGGAGGGTGTTTTAATGACAGCAGAGAAGGACCAAGCCATTCCAAACCACAGTACATGGGTTAGTCAGGCTGCCATAGCTTTTCAATACAATCAGTTTATTCTTTATGCCAAGCATTCTTAGCTTCTTTCACTGAATGCATGGAGGCAGGATAGGTGCTCCTGTGGGCAGAAAACTAAATGGGTGGAAACTACCTTTATTATTATTTTAGATTATTTTCCTGCTACATAACATGTGCTTACAGCTGTCCTTACCCAGATCTCTGTCATGATATTGTAGGAAAATAATTGCTGAGTACAGGTAGCTTGAGCATTTGTAGTGCATATACTGAGTCTGTTTGATCTTGAGAATAATATCAGACCTTAATTTTACTAAGTTGTATATATACTCTAAGAAATTGTTTCCATCTGGCTTCAGCAAGTTGTATAAGAGAAAGGAAGGCAGACACAGGGACTGTGAGAATGAAGACCCTAGGCCCATTGTAGGAGAGGATCTGGTTTGAGACCATCTTAGGAACATGAACGTATACAAGCCCATGGGACCTGATGAAATCCATCTGTGCATCCTGAAGGCGCCG
>JASSUY010013646.1:6102-18479 GCA_032466535.1 Forpus xanthops
CCAAAAATCCAAAACACAGTGCTCACCAGCTACTGCTTAAAGAAAAATGACTGCTGCTGCTGAACCCATGACACATGGTCCCATCTATTAATGTATTTTGAAAACTGAGAAAGGCAAACTCCGAATAGAGAAGCAGTTATTAGATAAAGTAGAAGAAAATTTCACCAGGTTATCTCCTTTACTCCTAATTTCGAGTGTTGATATGTTGGTGGAAGGATAGTTGAATATACACAAAAAATCCCTTTGCATGGGGACCTCTGTACCTCACTAGATTTCAAATCTGGGAAATAACATTTTACAGTCTGAGAAGTAAAATGAAAGTAAAAAAAAAAAGTATTTGCACTTTATTTAGTCACAAATGATCTAACTATTTAACAAACTCCTTTCTGAATGTAAATCATCTTCAAAACTTCATTTCCATGTAGAAATATCACTTGCATAAGCAATTCCATCCCACTATGTGAAAGTCAACACTTTCACATAGCAAATTATATACAATGGGAATGTTTTGGCACATTCAAAATTGGCAAATTAAAAACCAAATCCTTTAAGATGCATTAAGAAAGAAAAATCTATTGTGGGTGAAACTGAATTATGTTTTTTTCTCACATGTCATCAACCCCTGACATGGTTCACTATTGTTGGAAGCATATAAAAGCTTGTGTGGTTTTCACATGAATAACATGACACTCCACAATAGGGCATGAAATATTTTCATCTGGGAACAAGGGGAAGCATCAACTTCTTCTTGATGAGAATGCCTAAGCAATAAGCACAGACTACAGGGTAGTTATTGAGAAACCAGATAGTGAAATCAATGTTAGAAGCCAAATTTTAAATCTCAGTAAAGGAGAGGTAATCTTCAGAATGAAACCTACAATTCTGTAATTAGTGGTGTGCAGCTTCTAATCTCTCCTGGACAGCAAATGAGACTTTCCACTAGCAAATTCTCATCCTGGTTTTGCGCTAGAATCACTGCCTGAAACATTGTCAAATAAATTAATGATATAAAGTAATTTTTCCTTTTTCTAGTTTAGCCAGCTGAAAGTTTCCATATGCTGACTATATTACTACTGTGGGTACTTCCAAGTAGATTCCTACACAAGGAATAACAAAAAGAAAAAGAAAGCAATTAATCTTTTTCCTACACAAGATTACTCCTATTTTATTATTTGAGGGGGCAAGCTAATCACAACAATAGTTAGGCTGTATGTGAATATGCATATCTCTAGATTGGCATCCTTACATAAATTAATTATACATTCTTTGTATTGCTCCTTAATTTTCTATCTAAGGTAGTTAGAAACAAGATTTGTTGTCTGTATTATAAGGATTCTGGGGAAGTGCAGTTATATCAAATTTTTGTTGCGTAAGAAATATGAACAGCCAGGTGAGGTGGTTCACAAAGTCATGAAGAAGCATTCAAAAACCTTGTTTACCAACAGAAATAATATTCAAGACCATACACAGAACCACTTCTTTTCCTTCCCAATTTTATCTTAAAAAAGCATCTTTCAATGGTACTTATTAAGGAAAATTTGGACTGAAAACTGCAGCCATGCCCAATTCCAGATATCAGTGAGCAGCATATGAATATATACACTCACAGTAAGATTGCTGTCCATGTAACCCATAAAGAAGCAGTTATAAAAATTACAGAAATGGTTTGAAACTTTTCATTTTTAAAGCAATTGCTGAGAGGCATCCTAATGATACTGTATAAGATTTTAATTTTCAGGCTTCATCTTTCTACTGCCTATATCTCAAATCCAAAATGCTGTAATTAAAGGAGGTGGGGAAGCCATCAAGCACATCAGATCATTATTACAATACAGTGATGGCTCCACAAATTGCCCTAATCAACCGAAAAAAAAAAAAAAAACCAAAAAAAAAAAAAAAAAAACAAAAAAAAAAAAAAAAAAAAAACAACCTGAGACCCACAAGGAAATAATTTCAAGTAAATACAATGGAACAATGCCCATGATTCAAAGCAGCACAGATGTGTAATTCTTCCCAGTTTTCTCCTGGGAAGAGGAAAGAAGTTGCTTCCATGGCCAGGCTCATTTACCACCCTTTATGTGAAAATACTGTACATTTTAATTCTTGCCTGTTAAACCTGCAGCATCTTTCTACTCTTGTGGATATTCTTCCCATTAGAAACTCTATGGGTTAAATCAAGTGCCCTACACAAGATCATTTCAGTCCAGTAGAGATAAATTTACCCTTGAATCAGGCTGGTTATTATTCAGCAGATCCGATAGTCATGTCCCAAGCGGATAAATTCTTTTTTTCTTTAAACACACCAACACTGAGATATCTCCAGCATAAAACTAAGGGGGGGGGGGAAGTTTGGAGTTGGAGAGAAAGGTCTTTTTCTAAATTCTAGCACTTCTAGCCTTTATTCCTTTTCAGCACTTATTATAAAGACATTTTGAAACATTCAGCTTTTCTGGTGAAGCTCAAAGCAGTAAGAAGCTACCTTCTGTAGAGGATTTAACAGCAAAACCTGAATGCAGCTGAATTTTTAAACAGGAGATATGAAAATTTCTTAACTAAATAAAAGCTAACTCTAGTAATCTGGATCATGAGCCATTTTACAGTTAAAATATTACCATACTGCAAAATCCATTATGAACTTATGTAAAGCTGAGAGATTTGGGCTGCGGTTTCAGGTGGAGTTTGAGTTTATTTAGTAAACCTCATGCTGATGAGTCAAAGGCTTATCCTATGAGATCTCCGCTGAGCTGTCAGTGAAATCAATATGATTCTGCATACAGCCTGCTTGTCTGGGAATAGTATGTCTCATCATCTCATATTAGAGCTGGAGGGGAAATATTCTGAATGAAATGACTGAGGCAAATTTGCAGAATTTTCCGCAATTAAAAAAGTAAAAAATACTGCTCTCTTAGGGGACTAATAGCAAACAATCATTTCCAGACAACTTTGTAAAGAAAAACATAAAAATACTACGAGGCATTTTTTATTAATTTTCCCCCAGCAATTGTGCTTCTCTGTAATATATTTTACCAAATTAACCTTCTGGGTTATGCTCTTTAAAGTGCTTATAGAATCATCAATCTCATTCTCAAGCTGCTATAGCTGAGTAATTCATATTGGTACTGCAGTGCATGTCAGACATAACCTTGGATGTCATGGTTTAGTGGGAGGTGTCCCTGCCCATGGCAGGGGGGTTGGAACTAGACGATCATAAGGTCCTTTCCAACCCTAACTATTCTATGATTCTATGATTCCTCCCTATTGCTAATATAACAATTTAAAGGTCAGTAGCATAACCTGAACTAAAGAAAGTGCAAATGTATCACAAAAACAGTATGCAAATTTGCAGTCTCTGTACTAACTATATCACACAGAAGAATCTTTCCCTTACACTGTTTCCTAAAGTCAGTCAGGTTTATGACCTTAAGTTAGTGAACTTTAACTGTTTCTCTCAGAGGGAGATCAAATTTGCTCTAATTTACTATCTTCCATCAGGCACTACCACTGCACTGTGTGTAAATTGAAGATGAATTAGGCTCATCACTTTAAATAGTGTATTCCAGGCATAAATTATCATGACAGCATATTTTACCCGGAAGTGTAATTACAGAATCTCAGAGATGCTAACTAAGAGGAAAAAAGCTGCATAGCTAAACAGATGTTTGTGCATCTTGCTAAAAAAATTCCCTCATGCTTGCAGAATCAAACAGGAGGGAGAGAAAGACAAATCAAAGGAAAACAGGTCATGTGCATGCAAGTACGTGCATCTCTGTACCACAGGACTTTATCATGCTGCTAAGGCAGCACCCTGAGCTAAACAAAGAACTGCTGAATATCACAGAGCCTTTTGCTTTCTGAACAATGCCCTAAAACCTTCATGGAACTCTGCCTTGAAAGGCTACAGTGTCTGCCAGAACACTACCTTCATTTGTCCATGCATTAAAAAGAAAAGTTAATGCTTCACTATGCTTGTCTCCTGTAATAAGATCTGGAGGACAATTACAAAGCATCTATCAGGACAGAACACAGCGTCATTCTTACTATCCTCTAACCAAACTTGCTTCCTGACCAGGCTAAACCACAAGTGTAAATATAAAAAGCAGAAATAGTGATAGAGATAGCATGTTAGACAATTACTTATTTACACCACTCTTGCCATTACTGGTCAACTTGTGTATTGGCATACACGTAACCTACAAGCCTGAAGGACCCAAGTGAGAATCTGTTTCCATAGACAATCAGTGATCTAGATTCCAGTAAAATGTCATTAAAAAACACAGTAGCATTTACTCACTTGGTGCTGTTACCTTGACATTAACCTGATCCATGGTTTTTGCGCTACTCTGTTATTAAGTGATGTAGTCCAGTGAACAAAGGAGTTTGACAAATGTCTCTGGGGAGGCTTAGGAGGCACTCTTAGATTTGCATAAAGCAATTTTTCTTCCTGCTCTCCTCATTCTTCGTCTTAAACTAAAGGACTAGTCACTTTCCCCAGTTTTCTTTTTTTTTTTTCCCAGAGGTGATATGCATTATTAGCCTTATTTTGACAGCTAGGAAGCTAGTCTTCCCACCTTGTTGTGAAGTAAAAGGGAAGATATTAATGACTTCACAGGATAACATAGAGGGAAAGCATGCTTTTCATACTCTGAATCTCCTATGTTAGATGCCTGGAGTCAAGTAGCCTTATATGCTGTAGACTGGGGCTTCAAATACCCAAGAGAGCTCTAATTTCAGTTAATGGTGAAGGGGTATGTGAATGCACATGAACCTGAAAAACACCACCCTGGGATGTTATTATCTTGGTAAGCCTTAAAAAGGGAAAGAAAAGAGTTGCAGCATGCAAATCTATTGATGCCAGTAGGATCCGAGTGCACAGACACCACTTCATAAAATGTTGTAATATACAAATGACAGCTCATGTAAACACCAAGGCCATCTAAGACCTGTGTTAATATTCTCCCGTATTTCAGTGCAACAGAGCATTTATGCTTCCTTTTAAAAGTGTCTGTTTCAATTGTCACACTATATATGCTGCAATGCTACAAACAAGAATATCTTCTTGTCTTTAACATTGTAGTTTTAAAATTTTATGTATCCCTTCTAATGTGCATCAACAAACTTCTCACAGTGATCTAGCAGTCATAACCTTTATTTATTCCAGAGAGACATGTGAATAGGAGGAGGGATAGCTATATGATCACAACCCTCAGCAGTAGAATCAGATGGACTGGTATCACTGGCTTCCACAGCACAATTTCTAGCCCACACTAACTTCAGACAACCTATCCTACTTAAAAGGCAGCAACAGATCAGGGTGGAAAGCAATTCAACCCACATCTCAGCGAGTGTTTCCAACCCTGTGCATCTCTGTTAGTGCACAGACTTTCTTGATATGGTTGTCTGAAAGTTCCCTCTGTGGTTATCACGTCACGTGATATGCTCAGAAAACCCTGTTCTTGAGCATGAGATGCTTCTGATCCACTCTGAGCATCACAGTGGCTGAGGCTTAGGTGGATAACCATTTACCTCCTAGAGCAAGAAGCAGTGGTAGAAGTAGTGGTATTTTGCATATCAAAGGGATTAAACCATTTAGCAAAGGATTAGAAACCTGATTCTAGACCTTCCTGAGCCTACTACCTCCCAAAACCAGCAAAATGTACCAGCTACAGTCATGCAAGAGGAGAAATCCTCTGATTTCTCCAGGCATTTCAGATTACCTTCCCTAATGATTTAGTGGGCTTCTCCCAGATTGCCCTATGACTGCTAACCAACCTTATTGTTCCCTGTCCTTTGCTGAAAGTCATGAAAACAAGGCATAGCATTATATTCAAAATCTTATTATGGACAAAAGGGAAGATACTATATACAAAAAGATAAGCATTTACTGTTAGTTGATTTAATGTTTAAACAGTCACATAGTACAAATTAACTAACAACTACAACAAAACCCATTAATAATAGTTATACCAAACTGTTCTAGGATCTACTGACTTTTTTTTTATATGTTTGTTCATCCAGTATTCCTCTTGTTCCTAGGGTTAACAGTTACAGTCTTCCTTAAATAGAAAGAGGGGGAACTACAACAAGTCGTGAGCAACCTGAGATCCTTGCTGGGAGTATGATGTTCACAGTTGTGGGAGTTTCTTCCTTTTCAATCCTGTGGTATGCTTGGAGCTATATTTATGTTTTCTTATCACACTCTCCCTCCTCACTAGAGAGATGAAGGACACTGAAATCTGAGCATTGCCTCCCTAAGCCTCAGTTGACATCAAGGGTTGTTACTTGCAAGGCAGTTCTGTCCCCAGTTTGACAGACCTTTACCATTCATGGCGTCCACAGAGCTTCTGCTTGCACAGCAATGAGCCAATAGTCACTTGGCCACTTGGCTATCATTAAAGCAGTTTGAAACCATGTCAAGACAAACCCACACACATCCCAACACCTTGCACTGCCAACTCAGTGCAACACCTTTGGCCTTTTACCAGTAATGGAAAATCCATGTTTCCAGAGTTACAGCACCAAATATTCTAACCTTCTCCCCTTACCTTTCTTCTTTCCTCTTCTACTTAAAAGATAACCACCATTTATTAAGTGCAGTTGACAGTTGACATGCATACAAGTTCTGGATACAAGATTCATTTAGAATATGTAGCTCTTCTTTATGATTTTGAAATGAGGGGAACTTAGAGAGGACATCAAAGAGTAGAGCAGAGAAGACTGCCTAGGTGAAAGAAATGAATCACATATTTTTTTAAATAAAACCACAAAGCTCTATCAGATCTTCCTTTTTTCCCCTCAACGGGACAGATGCGACAGAAAAGTGGGCAGATGGTTTTAATTTCAGCTGTACCTAAAACCTATCTCTTCAGTTGGCATCTGAAGCTTGACAAAAAAATTGCTAAAAGAACTTGACTACCTATACTATGCTGCAAGTTAGTTCTGTATCTTTATAACAATTTTCTCTGACTTATCAATATCAAATTAGATCAATCTGCCTAATGAAAATCTATCCAATGAAGTATTGTCTCTCTTTTCTACTGTTGAGACCACTGATGAAAGAGTATAGAAGCAATCTCGTTTATAGTGTATGTTTTTGATAATGCATTATCACATTTCTCTCTTTATGGAGAGGTAGATAAGAATGATACCTTCAAGTATGCTGTAAATAACATACAAAGACCTTTCTGCAATGTGGTAAGCACTAGGTACTGCAAACAGAATTGCACTTAGAGACAAAATTAATCACAGAATTCTTAGGCCACTATTCCTTTGTCATCTGCATACTTTTTAAAGACAGCAATTTGTACAGCATTTTGATGCATAAATTCTTTAATTTTCATTTTATCCTAATTCGGCAAGTATAGGAGCATATATCTCTCTGGAAGTACCTGCACTGCCATATAGTCCTACAAAAAGTGGTTCTATTAAGAAAAAAAATAAAACTAAACAAGTTTAAATTTCACTGATTTCATAAAAATCTGTCGTGTTACTTTTAAAATAATAAAGGCTTGAGGAAATAGAAATTTACAGACAGAATAGAAAAAGAATTCTTTGTAGTTTTAATGACCAGTTTAGGATTTTGTACATTTTTTTGAAAACCAACTGGAATTTACAAAATGAGTTTGCTCCAGAGGTCCTTGATATTTTAACATTAAGAATTGCAGAACTCAAGAATAGGTAACACTGAACTCAGAATACAAGGATCTCATCAAATTAATCAGTGCTCTCAGAAAAAGTAACTAGCTAGTTAGCTACTACCAGAAAAGTGTCCTATAGACATGTTTCTACTAAACATGACAGAATGAGATATAATTGATCACACTCATATCTTAAAAATATTAACTGCATGCTGAAGAAAGGCTAACAAAGTGAAAATAAGCACTGAAAGATCAACAAAACTCCAGTGTTCCTAAATGAGACATTTGTCAGCTGTTGCCACTTTTCTCTGCTTAATTTAGCATGAATTGTTTTTTTCAGGATGTTATGTCATGATTGCAGTAGAGTGGTTTATTATTTAAATTACTATGGTGTTTGAATTAAATACTCAAAATCTGAAGACCATATATTCACTGAATGCATGCATTGTGTCAGATGTTTGTGAATCACAAGTAAGCAACAAAGAGCTGTACTGACTTGTGAATGGTTTGTGAATCCCTAAATGAACTGCTGGATATCTTTAAAACCCAAATGAAGATTTTACTTGTCAAATTTCTGTAATATTCCTTGTAATGACCCAGTAAAATATCCCGTCAAGTGGTTTTTTTTTTGTTACCTAAAACTGTGGCTTCAGGACAAGGGTGAAGAAAAGAACTCTGACATCCCCCTAAAATACAGCCACAGAGCTGGAACCCCAGCCAACATTTCTTGTTCCTGTTTATTTGTATTCACATTTACATGCTTTACATTTAAACAAACATGGATGTTACCTTGGCTTTTGACAGTGAAGGACTAAACATGTAAACCTATGCTATTTCAAAATTGTAATATATTTAATATTTTGTGTTTTGGGTTTGTTGTGGTTTTTTTTATTTTTTTTTTTCTGTTGCATTGCAGAGACAAATTTACAAACTATTTGTTTTTCTTTCAGTGGTGTGAAAGTGTAACTGGTTTCTCGTCTTTTCCCCAAGAAATAAATGACTTTTGATCACTATTTAAAGAATTCATCCAGTACTCTCTATTTTAGGATTGTAAAAATATACAGTACCGCTATTTACACTCTAGACCATTTCTAGTCAGCTTCACATGAGGATATACCATGAAGCTACTTCAGACACCAGGAACAAGGGTAAAACCTGTTTCCCTGCATATCATCTTACGCAGTAGGTTTTCAGGTGCTGAGACTTAAGCAAGCCCTCCAGCCCACACTCCACTCTTCGCTTACATTTATGGGTCTCTCCACTAAACAGTGGTGACAACCCGGGGCTGGATGCCCAGACAATGGCCCTTCTACCTACAGCTGAGGTAAAAGGCTTGCTCAGTCCCACTACTCATAGATCCTGAAAGGATTTGAAAATGAAATGCTGTGGCTGCCTCTGAGCCAGACATAACACCTCAAACACTTTTAGAATACAAAAATTCTCTCTTGCGTAAGGCCAAAGAGTTTTTTTTAAGTCTTAGCCACTGTCTACTTCTCATGCCTACAACTGGTCCTCTCTTCAATACTAAGCATCTACATAATAACAGGGTCTTATTAATGCTTAGGACTTTATTCACATTTATTCTAAATTCTGTACTGGAAGCTCTGAAAGCCTGTGCTATGTGACTGGACTCACACATGTCCATGAACAGCATATAATGCTTGTCAAAATCTTATCTTTATCCAGATTCTGAATAATAGCATCATGAGATGTGAGAAATCATTAATATACTCAGAAATTTTCTACCAATAGCAGTAAATAACATGTCAATGATTTCATACATAGAAAAAGAAACTAGTGCTCTCACATCATTTCTCACATACATATATGCTCACAGTTTTTAAAGACAAGCTACTTGATATGGGTTATTTATACTAATCCTACAATGATGGCAAATACATCTGAAATCAGTCTAAACTGCTAAACACTGTGTTATTAACTTCCAGTTTGCTGAAAAAATACTTTATAATAAACACTTTAGTCAATTCCTCACCAATGAGAATGATTTAAACATGGGAATAAGTCATCTTGAGATCTCCTGATCTTTACATTTGCATTTCTAAAAGAAGAAAATAAAAATAAACCCAGCAAAATTTCTAATTAAATAAAACTGAAAATTTAATGTGAGTTTTAAATATCTGAAATATTTCTGTCTTCTAGAGTCCCTAAGAGCTTTCATTAGACATTAACTGGAATGCTATCAAATACTTCACAGGAAAGAAAAGATGTGTATTTCCTCATCAAACATGTTACTTGTTTATATTCTGACTAGGATTTGTTAAGCTCTATCACCACACTTTGAAATCCACGGAGTGGTTAGCTTAACTCTGATTTGCTACTCTCTTCTAAAATAGAATGAGCTAGAAAAACGGTGGGGGGGGAAAAGAGCTAATTTCAATCTGATAACATATTGCATATTGCATATAAATACATCTTTTGCTTTGCCTGTCCAAATCTTCCATTTAGAAAAAGGAATTAACCAGATATAACACAAATAAAGTAATACATAATTAATTAGTTAATATATTAGTTATATAATTAATGTATTAGTTATATAATTCTTAATTATTTATTCATCATACTAAGATTATCACTAAACCAGAAATATTATTCTGTGGATGCCAATCTCTGTTCATTATGCATGTGAATTAAAATTGTTGTATTTCGATTTAAAAAAAAAAAAAAACCTCTAATAACCAAAGGCACTCTTGTGTGGCAAGGTCAGCATGAAGGACCATAATGCAGCTCTGGGATCTGCAATCTGTCCACCACTGGTGTGGTTTTCCAAGCCACCAGGGGGTAAGAAGTCTTTTCTGTAATTTAACCTGTTCAGTGACCTCTTCTTCTCAAACACTGGGTACTGCAAGTCTAGCTTGGTAGTTAGTATAGGAAGTATTCTTTTGCCTCCACCATTCCACACACAAACTCCAAACAATTAAATGCTAATGTATGACCAATATCATGCGCCTTTATTGTAATGGGGATGGTAATTCCTACATCATACTTTTTACCAACAAGGCTGACTGCATTCACACCTATAAGTAAAAAGTATGCATCATAATAATTCAGATATTAGTACTTTTATTGAAATTTACATAAAATATATTTTATCTCAAGTGGGCTAGATTTTGACTCTTTCTTTGCAGGACTTCAGCTAGCTGAAAGTAGCAAAGAAACTATTTATTTTGTGTGTATAGTGCTTTGTTGCTGAACAAACCAACTTGATACACGTAAAGAATTACAGAAATTGCCTTTATCTCACCTAACTGCAGATGGGTACAAAGCAGGCATCTATGCCTCAGTCGGCTATTTAGATTTCTGCTACAGTGTATTGAGACCTAGATTTCACTTAAGTGATCTGAAACAGAAGACAGCAGAAGACCCTCAGCATTAAACCAATGCCATCAGATACGCCCTAAGACATTTCCATGATGGCGGATAACACAATCTACAAGCCTCTGGATCAGCCTAGAAGCCAGGCAAAAAGCCCACAGGCATCTCAACTAGTACAAGATGACACTGTTCAGGCAATTGAACCAAGCCCCTAGCCAGTACAGTCAATAAGACTCAGAGCACTATCCATCTCACAAGTATAGGTGTCTACTTGAAGAGGAGATTGCATGTTAACTCTATCCTGAGTGCACTGAGCAGCTCTCCCCTTATGGCAAAGGGAATTTAACGGGTCTATGGCAAACACAGTCACCAGACAGTTGAGCTCACCCAAAATTCTAGCTCATTTGAAAACTATACATTCATTTATGAAAGTACCTATGGCAATGATAAAAGGAAATGCTAACTTGCTTCAGCATTGCAAACAGCACAACTGTATATCTCCTAAAGAAAAAAAAAGTAATTATAAATTCCTCTATGTATTTTGGACTGATTACACATCTGATTAGTACACAAAGATAGTTCATATGCATTATTTGCTAACTACATTCTCCTCTGAAATTCTTTAATTTCACCTATTCAGAATTAAATATCTTCCTGACATTTAATCTCACCACCAGGGTTTTTCTCTCTCACAAGATTAAAATACTCTTGCTGTTTAGCTTACACATTTTGGAAACTGCTACCTCCTTGCCTTACGACTTTTACACAGCATCTTACAGCACCCGCTATTTCAGGTTTCCTGTCTTCTGCCAACTAAAATATGGTCCCAACTGATTTTCTTGACAGCAATGTATGATTATGAAAGAATACTAAGAAAAGTCATTATAATTACATGATAAAAGGAAAATAAATTTAATTTATAAGACAGAAGTATGACATTGTTTATCTAAGTCGATATGCCATGCAAACAAAAGGCAAATTACAAATGGATCACATTTTGTGTTACTATGTTGTTATTACTTTTGAAATACTTATTTCTTTGAAATAAGAACTCTGGAAAAAGTGAACTTCAGGTTACATATCTCAGCATTAATTGCAAGAGAAAAAAATTGAGATAGAAGAACAAAGGAAAGAATGCAGGAAACAAGTTTTTTGGCAAATTGTAGTATTATGAGCTATTTTAAATGTAACCATAAACTTTTTTTCTCCTTAATCTTTTATACACTATACCTTCAGATCTGAAGGACATTGGAAAAATTGGAATTCCAGTATATTTGTATTATATACCAACACTGGAAAAGGTGTTGTGAATGCTCCATCACTGGTGGTGTTCAAGGCCGGTTTGGACATAGCCTTGGGTGGCATGGTTTAGTGGGAGGTGTCCCTGTCCAGAGCAGGGAGGCTGGAACT
>JASSUY010013647.1:0-31544 GCA_032466535.1 Forpus xanthops
CGCCTGTCCTTGCTTCCACCTTTTATAAGCCTCTTTTTTCCTTTGAATTTTCCTTGGCAGCTCCTTATCCATCCAAGAAGGTCTCCCGGCCCTCCTGCTGCGCTTCCTTTTAGTCAGGATGCAACATTCCTGACGTTGTAGTAGGTGATCCTTGAATTCCAGCCAACAGTCCTAGGCCCCCCTGCCCTCTAGATCTATATCCCATGGAACCTTACTAAGCTGGTTGCTGAAGAGGCCAAAGTCTGCTCTCTAAATGTTGGGGATACCAGAGCTGTACACAGTAATTAGGCTGAGATTATCAAAAACCTTTCTCCATTCAGTTAAGTACTTTTTTTTACTATAATGCCTTCCATTATATGGTTAATGTTTATATTACCAATGAATACATGGTGTTCCTGTGATTATTATTGTCTCACAAGATTCAAAGAAAAAGGGTAGGACAATGTGTACACTGAACATGGTGTACATATGGGTAGGAAATAATTTAATAATGACTGTATGGTGATGTTCCTCTGAAGTAGTGATGGTTTAGATGGAGATTTGCAGAATCATTGCTTCGTATTGTTGAGTTAACCTTGTGCAACATGACTATGTGAGGGAAAAGTCAGGTCCCAGGGGACTCTTTCAATATGCTGTGACTGTTAGAGCACAGCAGGGGTATTAATTTTTTTATATTTGTGTAATGCAGAATCCAGCACAGAGGCAGTAGATACATGATCTTTTGATGATCATTGTTCTACTTAAAATCTTTGTTCAGCTATGTTTTTAAACTAGCTATCAAAATGATGCAGAAGCATAGCAATATGCAAAGCAGTATAACTTAGTCTTTGTTCTATAGGTCAAGCTAAATTCATTTTAGTGGTTAGGAACAGATTGTTGCCTAATTTTTTGTTCATTTTCAAAACAAACATACATTTCCCTAATAATCACAAGCGATTACAACTTAAAAAGCAAATTGCTACCGTTTTTTTGGAAAACAACAGGAGGTCAGTCAACACTATATATTTATCTTAATCTGGAGAAATTACAAGGGTGCACAGATACAGTTGCACAGCTAAACCCAATCTTTTCTTCTTCTCTGTCTTTATATTTACAATTTTAAAAGCCTAATACTTCTCTGTTTCCATTATGATCCTTTGCTTCCCTGTGAAGCAAAATCTTTAATCCTTTTAGGCAGCCATATCTGCGGTTTGTTCTGCCTCCAAAAGCAAATCCTCAGTGAAACAAGAAAATGTTTCATGAGCATATTCTTTACAAAACTGGTGTTGTACTAGATCCTTCCAGCCTGACAGTACCTCTTCCACTTTGTAGCCTGCAACTGTATTGTCCTCTCTGTGTGTGCTGCAAGGTCTTCTCCATTACAAGGCTGCTTGTTTTACTGGAGCACTGGAAGGTCACAAACGATGACTTTAAAGTTCCATAAAGTTTATCCTTCTGGGGAGTAGATGTTTGTGTGTATTTTTCAGCTGTGGAAATCAGAATACCCCAGAATTGTCATAAATAGTGTTGTCTATCTTGATTCAATAGCTCTGCTAACTAGGTAGTGTCAAATGGAAGGATGAAGGAGGGTAGCCTTTGCTCTCTTTAAAGGAGACTTTCCACAGGTGTCCAGGTTGTGCACTTAGCTGGAGAAAGGGACAGCAGAGACTCAAAACTGCTGTTCCATTTTATGTAATACCATGAACCCCAAATATCCATGAAAATATGAATTATCTTCTGGCATGTGACTTAAAACTTGTGAAATATGACATCAATAAAAAAGTAAATTTTCTTTCCATTTATTTGTCTCTCTCACTTTTAAACCTTCCATTTAGATGTTTTTTAAGCTTTTCTCTGCGACAAGTAAAGCTGGGAGTCAATCCTGCTTAGTTATATGACACCAAGATGTTTGCATGACTCCTAAATCTACCCTTGCAGAAAAAAAACTATGAAGTAGTGAGAAACTCATGCTAATATTTGCAAAGAGGAATGCTGACTTGTTCCCTGTTCTGACACTGACATGGCTAACAGCAAGTCATTAGCTAGGTTGCATGTGCCAGAAGCTGGTTCTCCTCATGAGAACTTTCAACCTGAAATCTACTTACGCTCTTCTAACATCATGTTGTTGTAGCACTATGAGGTCATGCCTAGCCCTCCAGATAATCTTTGATGTTGAAATTTGTGTAAAATTGAAATGATTCTCCAAGCATTTCAATCTATTATAAGATTGTGCACATGCTGTATTTAAAATAATTTGGTAAGTTGAGAGAAATGTGCAGAAATAGATCCATGCTCCCAAGAAGTTAATTAGACCAATGTGGGATCAAACTAGAATAATTACTTACATTTATTATCCTGAACAGCTCCATGAAGCTTCTTTGACTGCCCCCAACAGTTCAACTGTGGAAGGGAGAAAGTCTCTTGACTGATCTGTGTGGTGCCTTGATCTCCGCCTTCATTTAGCTCAAATGTCTTTCTGTGCATTCTCATCTTCCCCAGAGGGTTTTAACTCATCTCACTAGTGGAAACCAGTAGAAGGGCCTACGCCTGCTTTCCCCCGTCTCTAAAGGTCACTTTTGAAAGTATGCTTGGTGCTTCACTTTGAACAATAAAGCCTGAGATGCTATGAAGGGTATTGTTTTTTCCATACTGCTGGGCAGTTAAAGGGTGTTTCACAGTTGGAACAATATTTTCTTTAAAATATTTGATGTTTATTATTTCACTCTTCAAGCAATATGAGGAGGAAGGGCTGTTTACTTAGAAAGACTTTATGAAGATGCATGAGACACACCGGTAATATATAAAAACAAAACCAGATTAATTTACCAATGTGACACTCTTTGTTTTTAGGTATACAAAAAGAAAACTGAAGCTGCCAAGAAAGAATATCTGAAGCAGTTAGCTGCCTACAGAGCAAGCCTTGTATCCAAGGTAACACATAATGCATATACATACACACACATATATATAGTGACATATTGCAAACCATTTGCCGCATTTATATGGTGCTGAGCACCATAGTATTTAGTGCAAATAGTGTTGTTTGTTCTTACCTTAAACTTGGGTTTAGAGTGAAAATGTTCAATAACCACAGTGATCTCTCTATGAAAAGATATCCTTATACTTCTTGTCAGAGAGACAGCACTTTGTCGTACCAGGGATATCACTGGAGTTCAACAGAGGAAGGAGATATAATGGTAAAAAGACCTCAAAATAAGCATGCCATGCCAGGTGGTCACTGTTCCACCTGTAAGGGAAAAATATATACCATACCTAGATTTGGTTTTGTTGGGTTTTTTTTAAGTACTGCTTTTTACCCTGCAATCACAACACATAAATTTCAAGCTCAGCTCACATAGCAAATTTTCATAAGAAAATGTGAAATTCCATTTTACATCCGGCAAGCAATTTGTGTGAGCACAGCATAGGTCACCATAAGGTTCTTATGCTCTTATACACACCAGAGGATCCGCAGTACACAGCTAGTAGCACTTTTATAATATTTTATATAAACATTCTTTGTGCCCGTAATTTTGAAATAGACATTTAAAATTTGTTATAGACTTTAAAATATGCAAAAAAAAAGTGAAATTACTGCATTGTGTCAATGTGAAAAATCAACTGAGCAGCTTCAGAATCGTACCAGTTAGAATCGTACCAGTTAGAATCACACCAGTTAGAATCGCTTGGTTTGAGTCTGTCAAAACAAATTAAAATATATGTTGTTCTTACATAAGTAGAAGTAATTTTAGAGGTAAAGATAGCAGTGTGAAGCACTAGAATATATGACATGAGTAGAACATTTTGTTTGTTTAAAATGCTTTTGGGGCCTTGCACGTTACTTTTCTGATATTATATTAATTTGTATATGTTATCAGGGAAGACTCTAGGATTAGCCATAAAAGGACCTTTCATGCATCTTTCTCCATTATCTTAGTATTCAGCCAATGTTTGTTCCAGTTTTAGCAGCCTGAAATATGAGTGTTACCTCATTCATTTTGGGGGATTGTGTCTTACGCAATTTAATTTCTTAGCTACTATCATAAAGGCTAATGCATTTAAAGTGATTTACAAGGTACCTTTAATTTCTGTCTTGGGGCTGTTTGGTTCTAGAAATACTCACTGCCTTCAGAAAGGGTCCCTTGTGCACACAAATAGATTTTTTTGAAGTAGCCTGCTTATTGGCAAAAGATAGGTGGAAAAAGCTCAAAATATTCCAATAGGTTTTGAAGAAATGTATAAAGCCAATTTTTCACTTGTGAAAATGACTTGGATGTCATTAATTCAGCACATCATGGACTGTTATGTTACGTAACACTCTATATATAGCTTAATTTTGAAATGGTATAGATAAAAAAACCTGATTTTTTTAAGAGAAAAAGAGAAAAAAATGCTGTTAGAAAAACACTGAAGCATTTTCTTAACTTTTAAGCAGTTGTTTAAATTCTGCCCATAATGTAATATTTTCCTCCAGTGTAGAAAGTATCAAAATGTAAGAGTAATGAAGCTGAGTAGTACTTGCTTACTCTTTATGAACACACAAATCCAACAGAGCAGTCATGTAACTAAAGCAAGTCCATTTTGGAATAAGGATGTAAAATACCTAGATGTAATATTATATCAGCATATTCTAAGTTATCATTATTAAATTTATATGTGGCACCAGAAGAGTTGTCATGTAGACAAACAGTGTAAGCATGAAAAAATATATATAATACATTATTAAGAGTGTTTGGAGTCTGCGTGGTCTTTTATGTCTCTATGGTACATTCTCATCCATAAAATCTGCTATTAGAGAATATGATTGTTTCCATTCTCAAAAGTTAAGACATGCCAAAAGTAACATACCTTTTCCAAAAATGTTTTAATACAATATTATTTGCTCGCATGATATAGTTTATACTTCATATTGCACTCTGTGTGAGTCTCATTTCATATGCTTAAAATAGGGCTACCATTCAGTAAATAAGGTAAACATATGATTGTCAAAATGTCAGTTATGCATTAATCAACATTTCATTTATCAGGTTATTTTGTGTTTTCTCCTTTTTCATAGTGATTGAAATTAATGGGGCTGTTCATAAATTTGTTCATGTGTGTAAGAACTGATATGTGAAGTAAAAATCACATTACAAAGCATTATATCTTCTGCTATGCAATTTGCCATATTGCTTATGGTACTGACTAAGCCTTTGCATTGTAAACAAGTGTCTTTATATTTGCCCTTAGTTGCAACTTTTAGTACTATTCAGGTCCAGAAATGCAGTCTCTGGTATCTGGTAATTTGTACAACATTACATAAAGTGCTGTGAATTGCAAATTTACTTTTTCATAAAACAAGCACTTTTTCTAGCTTAACCAGCCCTTTTTCTGGCTGACATTGGAATTTTTGCTGCATCTTTTAAATATATGTATTTAATATGAATATAGATGGGTAAATGTGCTTTCATATATTATATATGTGCAACTATGTGTATTTATATAACAATATATGCATATTATGTATTTAGCATGCATAATATATATGTGCATATAACTGATACATATATGTGTGTTAACTGTAGCAGTACAAGCTTAACTGCTCGACTAGTACAAAGAAGATTTCTTTCCTGTTTTGCTCTCTCTGGCTAAATGAATCTTTAATTTTCTCTCTGTAGTGACACAATTTCAAGTTTTGTGCAGACATATTTTAGCAGCTATGACTGAAGCTAAAAACCTCTCAGCAAGGAGAATATTATTCAAATTCAAAAGATTCAAGCATATTTCAAAATTCTGATGTTCTATCTAAGTCAAAGCAGTGTCCTCACTTGACACTGCAGCAAAAGCATTGGACTTTTTTCAGTTTTGTGGATAGTGCAGATCCTTTGGACACGTATAATTGCTTTCTGAAAGTATATGTCAGTCATAGCTTTCCTAGCCCCTCACCTTGCAATTATGTTTCATAAAAAATACTAGAGGTCATATCTAGTAAGACTGGCATTGTTTTAATGCCATTACCACAGCAATTGGTAACAAGAGATTTTCCAGGCACAGAGAATATCTATTAGACTGCCTATATTGTGATACAGTTGAACAGCCTAAGGAATCTGAGTCTCTTAAGGCTGCAGTGAATATGCATGAAAAAGTTCATATATGCATTTGTATATTTACCTAATGTATAAAAAGGAAAAAAAAAGAAAAAAAAAACAACTCTCACAGATCGTGCATTTCCCCACTCCTAAGTAAATGTTCGTGTGCAGGTGTGCTCTCTCCACACTCTTGTTTTCTGTAGCCCAGTGAATCCCAAATTCTTTTCTGCATAGTAGCCAAGCTTCAGGTGCGGGGAAACATCTTATCCTGGCTCACTTCTCCTTGAAATAAGCAGCTGCTGGGGTTTAGGACATTTTGATTGGGAACACAGTTCTGAATATCTCTTGACTTGAGTAGATGACTGAACTATCTTTTCTCCTGGTCAGTGCTTTAATCAGTTAGGTATTGCACATAAGGAGAGCAGCATCCCTTCTGCTGCTAGCAGAAAGGCACCTGATTTCTACTTCTTGAGACAACAGATTCCTATATTATACCTAGCCCCAGTCCATGCAGATATTTTGGAGTTTCATAAAACAGTTTCGGCTATTCTCAGTGAAAAGATCAGAGAAAGAATAAATAAAAAATATGGTTATGTTTGATGCATGATTTATTTATTCTTTTTGTACCTGTTGAAGTGCTACGAGGCATTTGGCAATATTTCCCTTAAAACACTAGTGAATAACCTATTGATGTCATGCATCTACAGCTTTTACTTTTTTCTGTTAAGCATTAGAATCCCTAGCTGGGAAAAATATAATGTATGGCTTCTACAGCACGTACTTCATGCTTATGTGATAGCTTGGTATTTCATTCTTTATGGAGTTATTATAATGTAGTCAGAAATTTTCAAGAAATCATAAATAAAATTACGTATGTGCAAGTATGTGATGTATCAGAGTACCTGGTAAGTGAATGTATATATTTATAAAACAATTGTCTAACCTGATAAGAACACAAATCCAACCATATTCTTATCTAGCAAGGAAACCAACTACCTACTGCAGCTGCAAATGTAGAATAAACTATATTTAAGTTAATGCTGTGAATTCAATTTGAGGCTAGATCTTGTGAAGCTTTACATTCAGCAGTGCAAAAACTGAGAGATGCTCTCACATAATTTCTGCCAAAAGTGGCAGAAATGTCTTGAGCTTGAGAGAAGCCAGATTTCGATTTGGAGAGGAACTGTGTTTGGTTTTGAAGTGAGTTAATAAAACTAGATTTCCCTATTAGCCTAGTGCTTCCATTTGGGGAATTAAAACACTTGTATCAAATTAAAGTTGCATATCCTTTATCACATGTACCCAGGTTACATTCATAAAACATCCATTTTTACTTACGTACCCTGAATGAATTTATGACAATCCCCTGTAGATGATGACAAAATGTATATTTAGATTTGAAGATGTTCTTCTGAGCTACCTCAGCTAATTATAGATGACAACCCATGGCTTACTCCTTTGTTCTGAAACATCAAGAATGTGTCAAAAAGCTTTCTGAACTCTCTAGAGTCCCAGATGTTGTTATTGCAATAGGTGACTGGAATTAACAAAATATGAAACGTCATTTGGTGAGAGCCTCTTGTGACTTAGGTAGGAAGGCAGCTGTACTGCAAATGTGCATATGAGTTCTCTACCAGAGTGGATGGAGTTAAGTTGAAGGAGTCTCTAAAGGAGTTAAAGAGCTAAGCAGGAAAGAGAAAATGCTGCCAGGGAGTGTAGTCATTCTCTCATAAACAGCTTTACTGGAGTAATAATAAAATGGCTGAGCCCATGTGAGCTAGAAGAAGGATTCTTCTCAAGGACAGGCTTGGGATTGGAAGTGACCTAAAATGTCAGAAACGTTAAAAATGGACAGGATTGTATGAACACAGAAAAGCTGAGAGAAGGGATAAACAATTCAAGATGTTCTTTCATCTAGAGAGACAGCAAAGACAGCAGATGCAAACTTAAGCTTAGGTAAGCTGTGCAGGAGCTGCATAAATATTCAGCCAATTTCCTTCTATCTATCTCTTTAATGTTACAGTACTAAAGATAACTCATTTCAAGCTGAGTCAGGCCTGCCTAAGTTTGATCACAGCTTGCGCATGCTGGACCTTCCTAGCACTAGCTGATGTAATCACTGCCATTATGTGAATGCAACCTTCATTCTGATCATAAAAGTCTAAAACTTGCTGAATTTCTCATCATGACTTAACGACAGGTATCAGCCACTATACCTGCACATGACTCCATCATGAAAAGAGACAGAGTAGCAACTATATAGGTTTCTGACACATATTCATGTAAAACTTGAATTGAGTTAAACCCTTTTCTAGGCTTTGAAACACATAATACATGTTCTTGTCTATGAAGCAAGTCTGCCAAATTTCAGTGTCTCATTTAAAGAGAAACACCTGTTTCTCATTTGACATAGCACTGTGTTACACCATTTTGGCTATGTAAAAATATCTTCTGAGGTTGGAATAGGTTATGTTTACCCACAAATAAAGCTGCTTGCATTGACAGACAGTTTATGCTGGCCATACTGGCCATAGGGCTCACATCTTTGCACTTGAGGAGTTCTCTCAGGATGTATTCAAAGGATGCATAGACAGCCAGTAGGAACAAGCACAATAAATTTTTTTAATGTACTGAATGTATTTACTGTATATTCTACTGTGAAGGAGGGCCTAATTGCTGATGTCAGTAAAGAAGCATCTTGATAATGTATGGTATTGTGGTTTAAGCCCAGTCAGCAACTCAGCCACGCAGCCACTTGCTCTCTCCCCTCTTTTTCCTCCTATCCTCTCCCAGAGGGATGGGGAGGAGAATCGAAGAATGTAACTCCTACAGATTGAGATAAGAACAGTCCACTAACTAACGTAGAACACAAATCACTGCTGCTACCACCAATAATAATAATGATAAGGGAAGTAACAAGGGAGGAAAATACAACCACTCACCACCCGCCGACCGATACCCAGCCTGACCGAGCAGTGAACTAACCCTTCCAGGTCCCTGCCCACAGTTTATACAGTGGGCATGATGTGCTGTGGTATGGAATACCTCTGGTCATTTTGGGTCAGGTGTCCTGTCTCTGCTTCCTCCTGGCTTCCTCTCCTCCCTGTTACAGCATGAGACTCAGAAAGTCCTTGGTCAGAGTAAACATTACTGAGCAGCAACTAAAACCATCAATGTTATCAGTGCTGTTCCCAGGCTGAAAGTCAAAACCACAGCACTGCACCAGCTACTAAGGAGAAAAATGACTACTACTGTAATAGCTGAACCCAGGACCTATGGTCTGTAAATGACTGAAATTATATTGCTCCAGCTGAAAGGTTTTGATCAGTAACTAATTTTGTGAAATCAACAGAATAAGGAAAAATACTTTATTCTCTGTAAGTAGTAGCAACTGTGGTTTCTTTGAGACAACACTGACTTTCTGATTTTGTATTGCAAACAGCAGTATTATTGTTCACTGCTTACTAGAATGAAATTATTACAAATGTGTTTATTTAATTCCCATATGGTATCATATGCTATAGTAGATAATGCTGAATATGAAGCATAAGCATGTATACAGTATGTAAATTGAAGAAGTTCATATACATATCTCTGTGTATATCTGTATGATCCTACTTGCTGTCAACATTTCTAACAGTGACTGTATTAACATGTTAAAAGCGCAAAATGAAATTCAGGCACTTACAATTTCTAGGTATGCTTCTGAAGAAACACAGGTCAAAAGTAGTTCTCATCACTTGGGAATGATTCTCAGCCTTTGTTAGCCAGGTCCTACCTGATTTTAATGGAAAATTAAATGGACATCCAGATATTAATAATGAAGTAACAGTGTTGGGCTCTGATCCAAATTCACTTAACTTAATAGGAGACTTTCCATTCAATTCAAGAATCTGTGGATCAGGCCCTTGGAGTACTGCCTTGTTAAAGCACATCCTTGCTTTACTTTCAGTCATCACATGGATGTTGTTTACCTTTCAACAAAATTGGGTTAGGAGAGCCAACAGTAGCCAGAAGTCAGTCACAAGTTAGAATCAAAACCCGTGCTTAGGTCTCTACAGCTGTTTGTTTACCCAGGTATACAGGTGAGGGTTTAAAGGGCAGCCATACTTTTTCTGTGTCATTCCATTGCCTTGGCCTACCTATGTTGTCTTCAGTTTCTGGGTTTTTTTCTTGTTTTCACTTTAGGCAACAGTATTAGATGATGATGTTATATGGAAAGGCAGGTCTATAAGGAAGCCTACTCCTAGCCTATGAAGATCTTGAATGAAGAACTTTAAAGGCTTAGAGTAAGGCTTTGACCTGAACTCCAGAACAAATAGAAGCCACTCAAAGAGCATACAGGATTGTCAAGAAAAGCTAGGATTGTGGTCCTAGTGTATATTGGCCAATTTATGTGTACAATGCCACTTCCTACCATTAACTAAATATAATATTCTGTCACCCTCTAGTGGTGGGTCTATAACACCATACTCTGAGATAAAAGATTTACTCGCTGAATGTCTAGTAGAAGAGCTTGGTGCACGTAGGAGATACTAAGCTTCAATGTTTGGTGGCCTGTGTGTATGGACTTGTAATTTCGGTCTCCATTGCATATATCTGTAAATTAGTTCTGTCCTATAACTTCATGCCAAAAAATTAGAGATGTAAATTGTCAGTGTTCGTTTTGAGCAGATTAATTAACTAAAGAGGATTTTAAAAAAATTATTTCTATCCTCTTCTTGGATAAGGCAGGAGAAAGCTATTGAATTCCAGCCTGCGATGTTAGGGAACATGACTGCTCATTTGAAGCCCACATTGGCTAATAAATCCCTTCTCTTTTAATTTCTAGTTTTCCCCATAATAAGAGTCCTTGTCTAAGACTCCATGATGCTGTACTGGACAGATGCAATGCCCATTTAAATCTGCAAAAGCTGTAATTGTGCCCAAAATGGTAGCGTGACCTGTGCTTCATATATAACTCTTGGTATATTTCATGGTAAAGACACATAACAAAGCCAAAGTATTTGACATCACCCGTTCCATTAACTTCAGCAGTACTTACAAAATCTGTTTCTGAGCCAGCCTTAGAAAAAGCTGAAAGTGCAGTATGCTGGAGAATAGCGTTTAATGAGTTCATTTATCAAGATTACCAGTAACTGATAATATTGATGTGTTTTACACTGATATTGGGCAATTTGGATTCAGATCACATATTTAAAGTGTCCTAAGTAACAGCAAAATACTTGGTCTCAAACTGAAGTGTTGTGCTTTTCAGTGCAGCAGGAGGTAGTAAAACATACAGAAAGGTTGATTGATAACTCAAGAAAACTGGAACAGTCCCTTTTGATCTCTTTGCAAATGCTCTTCTCAGAGGTAAAGCAAGTGTTATTCATCTGTGTCCTGAGACTGTACAATTTCTCTCAACATCATTTGGCATTTGAAGTATTAAATGATACTAAATATCTGATATGTCTGTAATTTTATCAGTATGAGCCAAGCATTCACCACTTACGTGTGAACTCAGGTTACCCAATAATTAAATTGATTCACTGTATCTTTGTTAATGAGGTGTATGGCAGCATCTTTGTAGTCACAAATGAAATGTAAGTACGTGGCAGTATGTCACAAATAGTGCTGCAAAGGGTTTTTGATACCTTCTCACCAAGAGGAATTGTTTAATCGATCTGCCCTTAGACACTTCAGGAGCAATTATCCTGCTTGGACCAGATAAAGCCTGCCAGCTACACTGTGGAAAAGCAAGCTGACTTCATGAAGGGACAATGCTTCCAGTAAAACACAGCACTGTACACATTACTCCTGTAATGTGTAGAGAGCCCAGGACACTTGAGAGGAGGGTCCTTACCATGCTGCTAATAAGAAAACCTTCTGAATCTCTGAAATTTCAGCAAACCTGCCAGTCTTTGCTCCCACACTCACTGGAGTTTCCTAAAAATACAATGGGAAGAGAGGGAGAAAATATTTCTCATGTGTTCATGAACTTTAGTTCAGAGTTTTAAAAATAATACCAAAAAACAGCCAGACTTTGCACCTACTTTCAGGTTTTATCATTTACACTCTGTGGGTGTTTATGTCTGCATCTGAATCTTGCAAACATGCATATAATACATATTGCACACGTGTGCACCCACTGGCGAACAGAGTCAGGCAGATCCACAGAAGCAGAGATTTGCATTTATTTTATCATATTCACTTAATTGTCCTTAGTTTAGTGAAGATAATGAGGGGGGGTTGCTAATGGAACTGCAGTTATATTTCAGGAAATTAACTTAGCTTTCTCAATTTTATCATTGAATACAAAGAAGCAATTTCAATAATGCGCATGTCAGCGGATTGTTGGTGATGGTACATCCTTCAAAAAGAATCTAAATAGACTTCACTGACCCTGGAGTGCTGAGAGTAACATGAAGCTTACTCTGACTTGTAAACTGAGCAAACATGACACAGAGATCACAGAATAAGCGCGTCTATGCATCTTTCAGCCCTTGTTTTGACAAAGTGACTTCTTTCTCCAGAGGCACATTTGTGCCATATTTTTCCAGCATGTTTCACCGTTCACTGACTATTAATCCCAGTATGTCTTAGCTGCAAATTATGATTCCCACCTATAAGCTCACGGGAGTTAATTTTTAATATGGTTCTTTTTTTTTTTTTCGTCATTTATTTGAGCACACAGAGTTGGCACTGAGCAGATCTAAGAAAATAAGGGTATGGAAAACAACTTAATAAATTCAATTCAAATTAAATAAAGATATAACTACTAGAACAAAGAGTGCTATTAAAATTGACATTAATTAATGGCAAAGTTTTATTACTAACATCTTTAGAAGAAATCGGGGTAGATCATAACTTTTTTGAAAATCTGTGCATTTTCTAATATTCTATGCAGTATTCTTCCAGGCTGAGTAAGATAACTTCCCTGTGTCTGATGCAGCCCCACATATGTGTAGACATCAGCTTTATATAGAATTTTCAGGACTTTACGAACTGGATTGACAAAGAAAGTTTTTCTAAAAGTGAAATTATTCAGAATATCCCTATTTTTTTAAGTGCATGGCTTTCAAAATATTCAATTGCTGGTGTGGGTAGCAACCCAGCACAGAACGTTTCAAAATACAAGTATTGGCACAGCAACTAGCATATTTGTTCAATGCAGTAGGACAACTGTGAATCGGGTTTAGCCTCTTCATCATATTGGCCAAGTAATAAAGCATTATTAGCAGTCATCAATGTGTATAGTAAAGAATAATGAGCTTCTTTTCCCTGGTTTGCAGATGGAAAGTTGAAACATGTCAAAGATCACTGCATACTTCTGCTAGAACCCACCTTCTGAACCTCTTTTCAACTAGGCCATCACATTGGAAAACAATAGTAGTGACTGTGTATGTGAATAAATGTGATGGGCTTGATTGTCTTTGTTGTGTAAGTTACTAGGTCAGTGATGCCAGTTTCAAGTTTGGAAAAAGCAAAATGTTGGGCTAGGCCCAGAAACAGAGCTAACTTTTTTTTCCACAATGTTGAAGAATGTAAGGTAAAAGGGGTTAATTCTTTTCCCGGTATAATAACCAGAATCCATTTTGAGGATAACTTAATGGTCCAGATATGTGTTTTCTCATGGTGTGACTCTTAAACTTCAGTGGGTAGACAGTAGCATTTTGTAGCTTCTAAGTGTTGTCTGTTTTTTGTTTTTCTCAACAGAGCTACAGTGAACCTGTTGATGCTAAAGCCTCTTCCCAACCTCAGATGATGAATTCAAAACAGTCAGTGTTTCATGGGCCCTCCCAGGCTCACTCTGCACTGTACCTCAGTTCCCACTACCACCAACAACCAGGAATGAATCCTCACATCACTGCCATGCATGCCAATATCCCTAGGAACATAGCGCCCAAGCCCAACAACCAAATGCCAGTGACTGTTTCCATAGCAAACATGGCTGTGTCCCCACCGCCACCTCTTCAGATCAGCCCCCCTCTGCACCAGCATCTCAACATCCAGCAACACCAGCCGATTTCAATGCAGCAGTCCATTGGAAACCAGCTACCGATGCAGGTCCAGTCTGCTTTACATTCACCTACAATGCAGCAAGTAAGTTTGAGCTTTTCAATTGTCTGGAGAATTTTTTTTGTGGTGTGGAAAGGGAAGTCATCCAGAAACTGACATGGTGAAGGAGTTTTAGAGCTATGGATTAGCTTTAATTTTGCATGGTTCCAAAACTGCAGTACTATAGTCTGAAGGCTTAGTCTTTTGAAGGCAAGACCAAATGAATGAGGTTACCGAGATGACAGGGAATTTCACTGGAACTGTTCACGTTAGCAGCAATGTTCAGTGCATTCTTCTGAACTCTAGCCCTGTCTTCCCCCATATTCAGGGGGCATCCTTTAAGTAGAAGGGCATCCATCTGCATATGTGGGAGCATCCTGAAATATAAGTAAATTTTAAGTTTTCAGGAAACACATTTTACAAACAAAAGACAGGAATGTCTAGAAAAAGATCTGATTGTAGCTTGTGCTATTACACTTGTGCTGACTGCGATATGGAACAGTCAGAGGGAACATAAAGCATCACAGGTTGTGTTTAATATGATTGATCAAGTGAACACAAGTATGTTAGTTTCTGCTGCTTTCATAATGTCATTTTGCAAGATAGATATACCTTTATTTTGCAGGAAGTGAGTGAGTTGTGCCCAGTATCCCAGTATGATGGTGCTTTTTTTTTCTTCATTTTCAATGGTTTAGTTGATTCTCAATACATTTCCTAGGACTGCTGAATGAATGCAGGCCAAGCATAATATTGTGACTTTTGGGCCCAGGCCTATGGAGGGCTAGAGCTGATTAACTCTGCTAACCTCCTGAGAGAAAATTTCCTTTTATACTGGATGAGCCCTGACTATCAATAATAAGATCTTGCCTTGCAAAGAGGCAGTAGAATGAATTTTTTTTTGAATGGAGTTACAAGAATCTACAGAATTTGTATACATAAAACTTGTCAGTTCTGGTTGATAATAAATAGTCATGAACTTGCTGCATGTTTTGAATATCTCTATAAATGCACCTTTGCTAACAAGGCATTTGCATTTGCTTTCCAAGCTGGAAACATTTCATCTCAAGGCTGATCTTTAGAGAAGGGAATACCTGAACACAAAACATAGCTGGGAGAACAATTTAATAGGGAAAGATAGTTTTCAAAGAAGGACAAAGGCAAAAAAAAAAAAAAAAAGAAAAAAAATATTTTCAAATCTGGACTGATAAATTCAGCTTTTTGGAAGGTGAACTAAAGCTCGGTGCTCAGGGTGATACGTTTTTTTTTTCAGTCTTTGATCTTAGTCATGAAAGTGATTTGGAGTAATCAGACAGGGAGGAAAACTTGTAAAGTGTTTTCCTGGTCCAGTTTATTTTTTTACAGAGTAAATACTCATCAGACTCATGACCACAAAAATGTGGAATCTGTCACTGTCATCTATTTCTGAAGGTTTTCCTATTGGTTAGAAATCCAGCGTCCTGGTGAGAGTGTCCTGGGAGAGCCCATGCTCAAGTCTCAGAGAGATTCAGGAATTAACCACAAACCTAGACAGCTGGAATTAGCCAGGGAAAGTCCTAGACAGATGAGCCAGGAGGGTCTGTCTGGAGCTCCTAAACCTGATGCAATCCTGGTTGAACCTGGAGGGTCAGGGCAACGAGAAACAAAGCAATGGACTCAATCCAGTGCCCTGCTTCATTTACCAAATACAACAGATGACATTTGTGACAAAAGCCTGTTTAAATCGTATAGTTATATTTCACTGAGTTTTTATTGGAGATCCAGTCTTCCAAGTTCAGCTGTTTGCCAAGTTCAGTATCACTTGTACTTTACTTGTCCAATGTAGAGTTATAGAAGACAAAACCCCTTATGTATTTTCCAGAATCAGTGATTGGAATAATTTACTCAACAGATTTTAAAATCTGGCTTTAGTTATGGAATTTATAGCACAGTAGGGGCTAGCAAAAGATGTAATGGAGATGTTAGATACTTGCATGTGTATACATACATCATCGTTATTGTATGAATCCAAACACTTAGGTGCTATTCCAAGCCATTACATACTACAAAAAAAGGTAAGGTAATATGATTCTTCTGATGCTTTATTTTACCATATTGGACACTTGTAGCATATGGTATGCACATCAATGGCTGGAGAGTAATTTCACTCATCTGTGAGATGTGTGGCATGCAATTATTTCTAACTTAAGAGAAAACACGGGGCACTAGGTTATATAAAAGAGGAGTCTAGAAGTCATATGTAGACCTGTACTGTAATGAGTCTTGCTTTGCTAAGAACAAGTACAGTAAAGCAAAAAATGGTGTATCACTGTGTTCCTGTTCTCCAGTATTAATCTCCTGAAAGGTTAAGTTAAATACTTTTTATCAGCTTATTTTCCTTAGTCAGAAATGCTGATGCTCATAATGAAGATACCATAGTGAGATATAGCTGTGCTTCACTCAAGGTGGCAGGTGCTTAGAATGTGATGAAATGCTACACTGCCAATCTTAACTACATTTCTCTTTAAGCACTGTGAAACATCTGCAAGACAGTTTATACTTCTTATACTCATTTTTTTGGTTTTGAAGTAATATAACCTTTGACCTCTGGAAAAACTATGTGATTTCACTTTGGAATATTTGTAAATTTATTTATTTATTTATTTTAGCATGTAAAAGTTTACAGAGTGAGAATTTAGTTTAAATATAGGATCCATTTCCTTTCAAGAGTGATGTCGGTAAAGTCAAATCAAAAAGTATGTTAAATTACAGGGCAACAGGCATGCTATTCCATGATTTGCCATGCTAGAGTAACACAGTGAGATCCTCTCTAGTCTCTTAGGTATGCCTCTTTCTAGTCATACTCAAGCTATATTAGAAAACACTATCCCCAGGATTTTACACTGCAT
Source organism: Forpus xanthops (assembly GCA_032466535.1). Taxonomy (NCBI): domain Eukaryota; kingdom Metazoa; phylum Chordata; class Aves; order Psittaciformes; family Psittacidae; genus Forpus; species Forpus xanthops. The sequence continues at coordinate 16,973 of JASSUY010013647.1, forward strand.
TAGAGCAAGGAAGACAGGTTGGCCACCAAATGGCAAAGAGGAAGAAGTCAAGACATTTTAACCTGAGCCTCTTTCTGGCTCAGTTTTCTAAGAACTCTACTATTCTCTCTGCTCAAACCACTGCTCATCACAGAGTAAGTTAAGCGGAAAAGGCATAGTGGAAAAAGAAGTAAGCCCACCAAATGATGGAACAGCATAGGCACAATAGTGATGAGGACAATCAAATGACACTAACCTCTGTGTCTGGCACATGGTGAGGAAGGAAGAAGGTTTCTGGATGCACAGCTCCAGTCCACAGCAGCACAGTGTAGATGCTACTATTCTGCTACTTAAAAAGACAGCCAAGAAGAATGGGAAAATATGCGGTCTGGTAAACCAGAAGCAATAGTTGTATTTATTTGAACTTCTTTTAACTTCCCCCTCCCTCAGCTGTTTGATTTCTTCCATGCTAAATGTGTGGCCAACCTAAGCCTTTTCCAAAGACTCTAAAAGGAATCTAGTTTGTGTAAGCAGAATAGAAATTAATTAACATCCCACTCCCTACAGCATGACTTACAAGAGGAGATATTTTCCTTTTCAGAAGCCCCACTACAGCTCATACCAGACAGACTAATATACTTTAAGAAGAAATTAGGTAAATTTTCTCATGTCATGCTACAACATGAAGCGTAATAGGGGCAAGAGAAGGGAAAGTCTGCCAACAGCTTCCTAGCAGTCTTCTACTGCAGGCATTCATAGACTCACCTGGCTGGGCACCACTGTTGCTGACAAACAGCTGTGCTGCAGACCTGTTAGAAGCAGTAGTCACAGCCACCACCAGTGGTGAGTTGTCATTTCTTTCCTTTTTTTAGCAACATCTAGCTTTGAAATAGTTAGTGGCTTACTGGTGTGATGCTCAGTGATAGCAGGCCCAGGAAGTCCCTGCTCTCTACAGATCCCCTGCCTTAACACTGTGGCTCGGGGAGATTTGGTCACTCATTTTCTCCAGATGAGGGACAACAGTTTCTTATCCTAAAGAGCATCTTGTAGTATGTCTGAAGTACTGCCAGCTCCAAGAAAAATCACATAAAGAACCCCTGGAACACAGCAGGAACACAGTTCTCTGAAGCCACTGTGCATGAAATCCACAAACTCTTCTGTGCGTAACTTTGAGGAGGAACTGATAAGTGCTGACTTGGGGAGACAGTTCTTCCCCCACTGCTACCAAGACAATGAGCTGATCTTCATCAGCTCCACAGGGAACAGCATGTCCTCCACTGCCTGCATGTGTGCAGCTGCCAAACCAAGAAAAAATGCCAGCTGGAGAAGGGCAGTCTCCTCCATGAGTCCACAAAAAGTACAGAGCATCAAGAAGATCAGAAGGGTTGGTAGCCAGAAATCCTCAGTGGCTGCACAATTTCTGTTATTTTAAAAATCAATTAGTTCTGTGGAGTGTACAGCAATGCATCCAAATTGTTCTGAAATGCACAAGGCAAAGTAATATTTAAGTATTAGCATTTTGGTCATATGCCTAGAATTAGTAAATACTTTTTAATTTGTTTTGGACAAACTTTTCTATTTTGAATTATCCAAATATTTTTTGCATATTTTTGTCTGGAAAGTAGACTATTTTGTCTCTTTTCCTTCCTGTTCCAAAGCAATTAATTAATAAATTAAATAATGGGCACTACCATACAGTATTAATCCTTTGCACTGTAAAAAATGACTGCTTAGTTCTATTCTCAATCCATTCTCGATTAGATCCTGATTGTTATTATATTTAACTTCTAATTCTGAATTATGCCATGTTTTTCTTAAATATTATTAAAGGGTGCCACGTTAAAGCTTTACTTTGTGAAAGTCTAAATCCATGTGGTATCAGTTTTTCTTTCATCCACTTTTGATACACTGGAAGAAACACAGTAGATTAGAAGAGTGTGATTTTTGTTTAATTAAATGCTCATGTGAGCATTTTATCAGTGTATTATTTTCAACCCGATAAAAGACTTGCTTCTCTCCAGTCTGCTTCTTAGGTTTGACATGATGTTTATTTTTTCTTAGTTGGGATCGGGTAGTCTGAATCTTACCCCTTGTCATTCAAATCAGAACAATTTCTCCAATGATCAGATTAAAATGGTACCTGAAGTTGCAACCTGTTTTCTGTTGCAAAGTTGTTCTTCCCTTTCTCTACTCACACAGACATTTTTGCTTCTTTCTGAGTGTACCCCACTATGCAGCCTGTTGTACTGTGCTGTTTTGTGTGGGACTGAGGATTCATTCCCTCTCAGATACACTCAGTCCTTATTAAAGAAGCCTTTTAAGTAGCCCTGCTGGAAGCATCTCCTTCCCTGTTCAAACTCCTTCACCCAAGCATTCGATGGGATGGGAACTCCTGTTACAGTCTCTGTCCCACGTCAGTTCGTAGGTAGAGCAAGCAAAACTAGATTCTTAATGCCTAGTAATCATGGCTGCAAGTGTATGAATAAAAAAGTAGAAGATTAATGTATGTCATGTTTTATATTTTATTTTTTTTTAATCCTAACTCAGTCTACTTTTAGGTATTTCTTTTCCTTTAGAAAATAAATGTATACAGCAAGATGATTGCATAGCCTGACAAAAGTAATAGCCTCATTTTTTCTGGTGTGTATTATATATAGTAAACTCAGGGACTTGCTGTATTTGTCCAGATTTTTCCTCTTTTTTGTTAAGCTTTGTCTTCGAATGAGGTCAAGAGAAAAAAAAAATCATTAATATCTGTCAACTTCCTTTATAACCTTAAGGAAAAATCTTTCTATGATATCACACAGACAGATTTTCAATTTCCTTGTGTAATAAACAGATGCTTTAGGATTTGGATGTAATTTAAAGGTTTAAAATATCACATTGAGATTGATGAATAAATCAGTTGTGAAGACAAAAACATTGATGCCTGTTGAAAATACCTCTCCAGACAGGCAGGAAATGAAATTAGTTCCCAGTAAAGTGTGGAGATGAGGATCACTGTTTAGTTCTGCTGCAGGCTTTTTAGGACTTGCTACAGTGGCACAACGAAACTGCTAGGGCTACAGAAATCTAATTAAAAAGCAAATGTCCCTCCTGACATCAAATTAATCTTTATCAAGTTCCCTATTTTTATTTCAATCTGGAACAAGAAAACGAAGTTTAAAATTCTAGGCATGTTGCAAAACAGTTGGTGATTTTCTCTTGGGCATTACAATGCAAAAACATTCAGCATTGTTTAATTAGACCTTGAAGCACTCATTTTCTGAGCACTTTTTATTTCATCATTGTTTGTTAAGGGCTTACATAAATAATACACAAATATTTACTACAAGCCTGGTACAAGGCTGTCTCTCTCTGTTGTACCTATCTCTATTTCCAGAGCTATTCTGTTGGTGAAAATGCTGAAGTAATTATTGCTTACATCTTAAACATCACCATGCTTTATCAGTTCTTCATATTGAGTTCAGGTTTCATAAATTACTTTGGCTTAGAAGCACACTTCCCAGCACCCACATTGCTGGTATTCTGGTAGCCCTCAACCCCAAGAGGGACGGCTGAGCTCAGCTGCTTTGGAGCTGCAGCCTGTCTCAGATACCTCTGCACCACATTAAAATCTAGCATGTGAGCATGTCCTAAGAAACAGGCTCCAAACCCAGACAGTTGTAAAATAAACAGACTTCCTAGGTGCAAGATGAAAATGTTATTACCCCTTAATTTGCAGATAAGAGAATTAAGTTTGTATCCGTGGTCCCAACTTTAATATGAGAGGTATCAATTCAGTCCAAGTGTATGTGCATGCATGCTTTGCTGGAAGGCAGCCAAAGCAATTTGGCTGTGGTCATAAAGAAAACCTGAAAAAATATAAGTCCCCACTCAGTTCGAAACTGGCATTTAAACTACAGGTCCATCCTCCAGCATCTAAGCTATTAATTTATTTCATTTAGGACAAGAGGGAATGGCTTTAAACTGAAAGAGGGTAGATTTAGATTAGACATGAGGAAGAAATTCTGTGAGGATGGGTGGTGAGAGAGAAGTTGTGGATGCCCCACCCCTGGAAGTGTTCAAGGACAGACTAAATGGGACTCCAAGCAACCTGGTCTAGTGGTGGGAGACTTGGAACTAGGTGATCTTTAAGGTCCTTTCCAACCCAAACTATTCTGTGGTTCTATGATTCTATCATTTGCCCTAAGTCCAGAAGAAATGAAATGGATATTGCATTGATGGTCTCTTCCTCTGATTTGAGGGAGCTGTCTCTTCTTACTGCATGTTCACTTGCATGCTTTGCTACAGCACTGCTGGAGCTGCTGGTCCCATGTAGTGTTTTTCTGGTATATGATTGTTTCATGAAGACTGATAAGAGATATCTCAAGGGCATTTCTACCAAAGGTAAACCTGATTGCCTGAGGGTAGGATGTGTTTCTGCGGTTAGTTTGCGCTTACAGCTAAATTAGAAAGTCCTTATTGGAGATGTTTTTTACAAAAATTATGGTGGTGATCTACAAAACCGTTTTTTCTGCCTTCTAATTACATGAACCTCCAGTTAAAGTCATTGGAAACTCTGCTCAATTACAGTTTCCTTTGGATCCGTTGCAGGCATGGGGGTTGTTTTAGCAGCCTGATGTGCAGCTTTGGAGCCTGTTGAAAAGGCAGTGTACAGCCACCACGGGTGGGTTTTATTGTACTTTATTAGCTGGGCAGTGCATAATTTACATGACAACAAGATGCAGAACTCAGCTGTGGGCTTGCCCGCTACTGTTTCTTCAAATCATCAAGGACAAAGTGAGGCTTCAAAGAGCTGAAGTACGTACTAAAGTGTGACTTGGGATGTACTGCATGTGGGAGATAATATGGAAGAAAATGGCACTCATTTATGGCCACAATCCAAGATCAGGATGGGTGGAGTGGGTTGACGGTGTATACTAGAGACGTGGCAGGGCAGAACACTCTCAGGACCTCTGGGAAAGAGCCAGAGTATAATGCATCAAGAAAGAGGGATTTGAAGAAGGAACTGGCATGCTATACTTGAAGGAAGTTCATTTCTGTGGACGGAGGGGCTAGGCAAAAACTGAGAATACTCATTTATATTGATTAAAGATAGTGTGGCTGACTTAAACCTGGAGAAAAAAGAAACAGCTCTCCACAAAATTCCTGTCCCAGTGAAAGCTGTGTGCAAGAAGTGATCGCAGATATGCTGACATATTCACATAATGAGCTAGAATTTAAAACTAAAAGCTTTGAGCTTCAATTCAGTCTATTCTCTACATGGACTTTGGCCAAACAGAAGGGGTTTTCAAACTAGGTATCTCGATTCAGGTTCAGTTTCTGATTTAGCATCTACATATCCACATAACTTGAGTGGGAATTGTATGCCCTTCCCCAGGAAGGAGTTTGGTCTGGGCTTTTTTCAGCAGTCATTGTTTGCTTTCATACAGCATTCCCATACTTTTACCCAACGTACTTCTTCTAACTCTACAGGAATATGATATACATTTACACAGGGTGAACCAGATATATTAACCTTGAAATTTCAATTGTTCTCCTGTTTTTGAAACACAATATTTAAACATCCTCATATATCAAAAGAGCTAAAAATTATTATGACTTCACATGACAGCGATTTCAGGGAGCAGGTTAGATGTCTCTTTGTAACTTCCACTTTTTTTCTCAGCTTCTTAGTTTCAAAAAGCAAGTTATTCTGTGCTACTTTCGCTACATTAGTCCAACAACTGTTAAAAGGCTTTGGTTGAATTTCTGTTTGGTTGAGAGAGAAGTACAAATAAAAGAAGCAGCAGATGGTCCCTTTGTGTCTGAATGAAGAAAAAGGGTTTTGAGAACAATATGTGAATAGGTGTAGTCTAATAAAACAGTCAGCCACCTGCTGCCTCCATCCTTCAAAAAGATTCTGTTGCATATTCTGGGAATTAACGACTAGTGTGTATCCTTACATTTAATCTAAATGGAAGCTCTAAGGAGCAAACAGGGTTTTTTGCCCTCGTGCTGATTGAGTTGTTCTCTTGGTTTTGAATTGTTTCTGCTCTGTCCCTTTCAGTTCCTTCCTGTGACTAATAGATAACAATTTGGCAGTGTTTCATTTCTCAAATCAAAGAACGATTTAAAAACTTAGAAAGCACCAACATGTTTTTCCTATTTGAAGTTTGATGACCTAAAGTATACCTGGAAAAGGAAGTATTCTACAATTTCACATTACGCATATTTTGGGTTTTTTTAATGTACCCAAACTCTGACTTGGTTTCCATACATTGTAATGTACTTGCTTTCTCCTCTAGGGATTTACTCTTCAACCTGATTATCAGAATATCATCAATCCAACATCAACAGCTGCACAAGTTGTTACCCAAGCAATGGAGTATGTTCGTTCAGGGTGCAGAAATCCTCCAGCACAGACTGTGGACTGGAATAATGACTACTGCAGTAATGGGTAAGCAGCCAGTGAATGCCACCTTGTGTTGAGCAACATTCATGACACAAGTATCTGATAAAATTTGGAAACCTTTTGCCTGTTTCCCTACAGGATTTCAGAAGTGCATTTGTGAATGTACTGTATTTATTCAGCAGTTAGACTCTTGTGGGACAAGAAGTTTTCAATACCTTCATTTATTAGGTGTTGTCACTTTATCACAGCACATACAATTTTGGTGTTAGAGAACTTCCATTTGTGAGAAAATCAGAACTGAAATCTTGAGGGAGAAAGTACAGGAAGGAAGTTTTAAGATCACTATGTCCTAACTGAGAGGCAAATGGCATGAACTACTTTCTCCAAATACTCCATTGCTGAGGAGAGCTTCCTGCCAGTGAAAACAACTAGTTTGGGTCATGAAAACCCATCAGTGAGATGTAGGGGTGATGTATGTAATGCAAGATACCTGGAAGGGAATTGGCATGATGATCACATGTCTGTAACCAGAAGCAAAACATCATGCCTGTAAGAGCTCTATCATAGGGTTAGTAGCCCCTTTGAACCCCCAGCCCTTTTGCAGCATGGGTTTTCTGGAACCATGTTGCTGTCCACAGAACTGCATGGAAACACTGAAGACTGAACAGAAGGTATGTTTTGAGTTCTTAATGATAGATGTTGTGCCCTGTGAACATGCTGAGCAGCCTGACCTCTCCTTGACCTTGGCATGAATCACCAAGGCAAAGGCAGATAAAAGCTCTTAGTTGCTACCAAATCATCAAATTAACGCAGAGAAATGAACACAAACCAGTGCCTACCCACCGCATTTTGGCTCTCTGTATGAGTGAATAAAATAGGCCTGAGATATCAGTGTCTGGCACCTATGTGCATGTAACTAAGTTTTCCTGACCTCTAAGGAAAGTGACCACATCATATTAGCGTGCTTATGGAATATCGTTCCAAGACCTGTGCTGAACCCTCAGCTGTACCTATCTGTGCAGTACATGAGGAAAGGACCATCAGTGCTACCAATCTGCTAAAGCAGGTGGTGTCAAACCAGAGCTTAAAACCGTGTCCCAGTCCTGTGTAGTTTAGAGCCAGGTGTGGTATTGAGGTTGCTACATGCCACTATGGCACTAGGATTTTTCTTGCTATTACCATGGTCATGCAGCCATACTTCAGTGATATGCTTGGAATTAGTGACCTGTGGTAGAGATATGAGGGTTTTTTTTTTTGGAGAATAGGACTAAAATATCTGAAAAAGAAGTTTAAAATCACATTTGTTCTTTTTTTCTTTTTGAACAGGGGCATGCAGAGGGACAAAGCACTCTACCTTACCTGAAAATCTGAAACACCTCTCCTTTCCACTGAGGAATGCAGGGAAGTCTTTTCATCATGGATTGCTTTATGCAGTCAAGGCAGTTCTGCATTTTATTAGGAAATACAAGTTGCTAAGCACTTAGGACTATTTGAGCTTGTGGGTCACCCACTCTGGAAAAAAATAGTCTTGCTTCTTTCTTTTTCTTTTTTTTTTTCCTCAGGTTTTTTTTTTACCCATTTTTTTTCTCTTTCTTTCCCCTTCCCATCCCTACCCTGAGATCCTTTAACGGACATTGCTTTTCTTCTTCCCTGAGGGAAACTTGGACCATTCAGATTTTATGTTGGTTTTTGCTGTGAAGTGCTGCGATAGTAACTGCCTTAGCAACTGTAGATGTCTCAGATAAAAGTCCTGGATTTTCCATTGGTTTTTCATAATGGGTGTTTATATGAAACTACTAAAGACTTTTTAAATGGCTTGATGTAGCAGTCATAGCAAGTTTGTAAATAGCATCTATGTTACACTCTCCTAGAGTATAAAATGTGAATGTTTTTGTAGCTAATTGTAATTGAAACTGGCTCATTCCAGTTTATTGATTTCACAATAAGGGTTAAATTGGCAAACATTCATATTTTTACTTCATTTTTAAAAAACTGACTAATAGTTCTATATTTTCAAAGTGTCTGGGAAAAAAAAAAAAAAGTAAAATATTCCCAAATAATATTAATTGAAAATATTGGCTTTGTCTCATGAAATAAACACACAAAAAATAAAGGACAGAAACTAATGTTGATAAAGAGCAAACACATTTATTTTGTACTGCCTAAAAAAAGCTTTTTTTTTTTTAAAGAAAATCACTTTATGTGTACTGGTTAGTAAACGTCATTTAAGTCCTTTCATGTATAAAGCTGCCAAATGCTTACCTGATATTTTATTAGACGCAGAAACAGATTGGAGACAGCTAAATTATAACCTTTACATATGGCTATGTATTATTGTTTCTTCATACTGTGTCTGTATTTAATCTTTTTTTATGGAACCTGTTGCGCCTATTTATGAAATAATAAATATAGGTGTTTGTAAGTAAATTTGTTAGCATTTTAAAGAGGTTTCTTTGACGCTTTAACGTTTGCTGGCACAAATTGTTCACAGCTGATGTGAATACTTTATTTAGTTTTTACAGTGACATATACAACACCAAACCTGCTTTACTGGCAGAAAATGAAGGTAACTAATACTTGTTTCTCTATTTCTTTGGTTGTTAAGGAAAAAAGAAAAAAGATATTTAAGTAATTCCCTTTTAAAGCATTGTAGCAGGAAGTTGCCCAAAACTAAGGCTTGAACCAACAAAACTAACTGAATAAAGCTGCATAATGCTGCTTCTCGGAACTTCATCAGTTTTGGTTAATTAGTCAAGTGGGATAAAAGTATTGTCAACAGAAATATTACCAAATATGCTTCAGCCATTTTATTATACATGCAAAAGGTCCTACAGAGTTGTAGGGACTGTAGCACAAATAAAGTGAAAGGTAAGTTCAACAGCCACAGGGAAAGGGTTTAGAAAATCCAAAAGAAGGTATTTTTTGTCAATGTTTTGGATCAGGGATAGCTCTGAAAATATATTTCAGAAGGATTTCATCCCAGGTGCCTGTCCAGTTAATGGAGAGTACCACGGATTTGTATTTTCTGTGTGAAACAAAGAAAAGCAACTTGAATAAAATACACATCATGCAATGCCATTGATTTTTCTTTAAAAACAAAACAGAAACAAAGGCATGCTTGTTTTTGAATGATTTCAGGCAATGTACAATTGGAATCACTTGGCATGTAATAACTAATAAATAATGCAGATCAGATGTGATTACTCAAATGACTGTAGCTGAGAGCTCTAATTTTCCTGTCTTGAAACTGTATGAGAACTCGTGATTAAATTCACAGTTTATTGTTTGTCTGTTTAGTACTTTAGAAATATACCAGCACTACTAATTACCCAATGTCTTCTATTTATTATATTATAGTAAACTACATTTTCCACTCATATTAATTTTAAGGCAAGAAGATAATTACTGGGGATGAGAAAAATCAGCTTTGATCTTGAAAGGCAGTTTTCCTTCTTCTGTTATGGAAAAGAACTGTGTTATCTTCATTTCTTTTAGAGCAGGTGCACAGTCACATAAAGTTGTTAATTTCAGTATCCAATCGGAGTTCAAAATACAAGAAAACTTTAATGTAAATAAAGAAAATACATCATGAATAAAATACTTATTCTGTATGAACATCTGGCTAGTTGGTGTCCCTCAGTCTGTAAGAAGGGAAACCTTTGGTGTGTTTACCATGCAGCACCTTACCCATCCACTGCTTTGAGTGTGGTTCTGTACCTGGGCTCTGTTGGGATGGGACAGCTATGCTGGAAGAGCATCTTTTTTGGCCAGGGTTATACCGAAGCCACTTTGTTCCAAAGGAAAGATCCAACTTCAGTGCATAAACATCAGTTCTCTTGTCTGACCTTGGGAAAAAGCAGTGGTTGCCACCGAAGGGCAACTGCTACTTTGGTTTCAGCTGTGCATTGACATACATAAATTGTCAATAGGTGTAGCCTAGAAAGTTGAATCTTTTTGTAAGCAGGTGAAACTCCACTGGAGTTCATGAAGATATTCCCCATCCTTTGCTAAAGCTCTGTGGCCTAGGCCACAGTAACACATACACCAAAGTCACTTGTTGTAAGTTGCCATCTGTCATAATGATGATAGAAAGCACACAGGCACAAAACAACCTACACATCGAAGCAACATAGTACAGCAAGTAAATGAGATAAAGACATCTGTCAAAGTGATAGAAACAAAGGGAAATAATGTCTTCTATCTACTGGATTTTTAATTGTTTTTTTAAAAGTGGTAGGCAAAATGCAAGGTTAGCAACATACGCACTCTGCAAGATATAAATCCCATTTGCTGTCACCAACGTAAGCAGAGCATTTGAAAAAGAAAGGCTGTTCAAATTTAATGCTGCTCTCAGTGTGCCACATTCTGGCAACTTGAGTCCAGGCCTATCACCAAATTCACAGGGGTTAGAGCAGAAATCCCACCCTGCTGCTGCCTCTGGCCCAAAGCAGTTCTTTAAAGGGACCCACTATAAGATTCTCCACACACACCATTCATCCACAGGCAATAAGTAATGTATTCATGGAAGGCCCCAGCCATTCACAATGAAATGCAATGTATTCATGCCCACTTCTCTCTTTTACCAAGTACCACTTCCTGATTCCTATGGTGTCCTTGCCAAATATTCCCTGTGAGGCTCCTCCGTAAACAGGAAACCCGACAATAAAAGAGCTCATTACTGGAAGGTAAAACATGCTCTTAGCACCTTCCTCAACCTTCTGAGACTTCATCTCGACATGAACTAACATCTCCAAGACTGTATCTGCTTACTTCTTATCTGATCCTGTAAACATGGCAGATCCACAGAGATCTCTGTGCTCTGGGGAAATGGAGGAGGTAAAAAAACCTTCTTTTGCACGCAATATGAAAAGCAGACGAAGAGCTGTATGTAACCCGTGCAGGAGTTACTCTGCAGAGCTCCCATTAATAGGCAGGCATAAATAGATTAGAGGTGGAGGCAGAGGTAGGGGTAGAGCTAGAGGTAGGGCTAGAGACAGAGGTAGGGCTAGAGACAGAGAGATGAGATAGAGATATAGAAGTAGAGATAGAGAAAAACAGATACATAGCCATTGCCCTGTTAATTATTTATCTGGTGTCTTCAAGTCATTTTTCATTCGAACGAAATACTCTCGTGAGTACCGCCGTGTGCTGGCAGTGCTGCAGGAGGTGCTCAGCGCCTCAAAGAACACAAAGTGCTTTGTGTCAGGTCTCGCAGACGGCATTTGGTTTCTTTTGCAAAGTCATGTATTTTAGTATTACCCAGCAGCACATTAAATCACAACTCAAATGTAGGGCTTTTTCCACTGACAAGAGGACAAGTGAGAACAATGACTTGTAACATTTCAGAGCCTGTCACAGTTACTGCCTAATTAGAGAAACCCACTAGCAAATGTGCATCTGCATGGATCCTGCCACTGTCATCATTTCACATTCTATTAAGGCCTTGCTGCAATAGACACTTTACAAAGAAATTTTGTTCAGTCTAATACCAAGCTGGCAAACACATAATTGGCTAGGAAATAAAACAGGAGCGGGAAAAAAGAAAGAAAGAGAAGAAGGGGGAAAAGAAAAGCAAACACTCCTATTTGGAAAACAAGCTGTGTGCAAAAATCCACAGTATACTGCTGAGAAGATCCTTACCCTCTGACAATTGTGTGTTTACAACGAGTCTGAGCATAATTGCTCTGATGGGCTGTCAAGGAAAAGATTAATTTGGCAAAGATTAGTATTGACTTGCTGTTTATTAAGGCTTTTAAACAGCTGTATCTGGCAGCATTCCTGTAAGTGCCTGTCATGTCTGAAAATCAGGCTCACACCCGGGTGCTTGCCAGCTGTTGCTAAACAATCTTACCACTTTGAGTATCTTTCTCCAGGCCAAACAGCAAGAGCAGAGTATTGCCAAATGAGTCTCTCTTGTCCTGTCACTTTTCAGGAGATCTGAGAGCTCAAATGTCAGTTGACGGCTTGATGGCTGAGCTGATAGCAGCTGCTGGGAGCCTGCACAGTGGTTAGAGAGGTGATACACCAACCTGTGCCCCCGTGCCAAGGGGAGGGTGCTGCTGTTGGTCACCTCACCAACACAGAAAACCACAGCTTTCAACTGCTGCAATGCAAAAGGGTGTTTAAACCCTTTAGCGCTGCCAATCAAAGTTTGTTAGGAGGCACTCCAGAGTGAGAGGTTCAGCTCTGCCAGGCTCTGATGGATCAAGCCAACAGGCTAGGAGGGCGTGTGAAAGTACAGTAGACACCATTAATCTTTATAAAATGAGCCAACGTTTTCTTCTATGATTTTTTTCCCCCAGACTGCTGATAAACACAAGTCATAAAAGCCATGCGTGCAGAATACCCTGGTTCAATGGAAACCTGTAAAAGCAAAGATTTCAGCTGTTTTGTTACATTTCTTAAAACATTTCAGCTTGCATTATAGGCTTCAGTAGTGAGCTCAGAAACAAATAATACCAATGGAAAGAAGGATAAACGGCTGCAGCTAAATGCCAATACAAATAGCCATGTGTTACAATTAAAGTTGATTTGGCCTTTCAAATAGAAGTCTGATTTTCTGGGATTAATCTCGACCTTTTCAAGTTGCATCAGGCTGAAGTAAGTTGTCAGAACAGATGTGAATTTTGTTTGCAGAGAACAATTGCAGTCCAGTAACCCTTAGAACATCAGCATTCTCCAGACCACCAGCCAGGTGACCAGTGATGATGCGGACAGCGGATATGGGGCACACGCAGCAAGCAGAACCAGAGGACTCATAGTCATGTCCAGAGGCTGGAAGCTTAGGTCAGAAAATCTCAAACTGGAACTGAAGTAGTTTTAACTCTGAATTTACCAAGCATTACAGTGGATGCACAACCATTAGATGTTAGAAAAGGATGGATACCTTTGTAAAGCACATGTTCTTTAGCTAAATCAAACACATAAGTAGGTGAAGTTCCATGTGTTTCACAGAAGGCTGGGAACACATTTTGTAACACAGAAGTCTCTGAAGGCTCCAAGAATCACACATTTCAGATGCTTCTCTAAGCTAGCTTTCTAAGAAGTTTTGGCTTACAATCTGCATGGCTCCAGTACTTTAAAAATAAAGGGGGGGGGGGGAATGAAGAAGGGGAAAAGAAAACCTCTAGTGAATATTCAGACTTCTCATATTTTGATACAGAATCAGTAACTTCCCAGCTCTATGCACAGCATGTGTGCTGACCTTGAGGGTCCCAAAGAGCCAAGTTGCAGGCAAAGTAAAAGAGTCAAAGGCCTTTCCAGCACAGGCTGAGGGTGGAGGGCAGAGGAGCTAGTCCCCTTACTGCCCCAGCACAACAACTGTGGCGATGCAAGCCCTCTGCAGGCAGAAAGCCTGCAGGTGATTTTTGTGATGCTGCCTTTCTTCACAATGGAGCACTTGGATCCATGTTTCTGCCATCAGTGCAGTCACATTGTTAAATATTGAAGATGCAAGAAAGATTCTTCCTGCTGTCTATACAGCATGGCTTAGACAGCAACTGGAAGTTCCAAAGTTCATTCAAAAGCATGTCATTGCTTGAATAAAAAAGGCTGATGCCCTGTTTAGTAGAGGAAGCCTTCATGTTTTGATATCTACTTCTGCTCAGAGTTCATAGTAATGAGCTGAGCATCTCATTTTCTCTGCCATAGAAGCATGTGTTATGTAGTTTTGTAAGAGATGAATATAAAAGCAGGTAAGTGATGTGCCTGAGACCACAGAGCAATTTAGAGTGGCTGAGATCTGAGAGTTTTGAAAAACAGACTTCTGCTTTACTCAGAACTAAAGTTCAAAAACCGTGAAGCAGCACTCAGATCCATGAGGACAGCTTTAACTCAGGTGAGAGATTTTACAAATCATACGTAAGAGGAGGTGCCCAGGTTTTATTTGCCTTCAGCAGTTTTCCACTTTTAAGCCATATGTGTACAGATGAGTGCAATTTTCAAACATAAATGTACACTTTAAAAAGATTGAGAGATGTCTGAGTAATCTCTTGTCTCGTGTTGCTGTCATTTTTATTAAAATTTCAGCTTCTGAGACTGGAATTTGTACTGTACTCAAACTTCTTTATTTATCTCTCTCTTTTTGCAGAACATCTGCTCCACTCTGTACATCCGTGGGCTGCAGTGATACAGCCTGCCTCATCATAGAATAGTTAAGGTTGGAAAGGACCTTAAGATCCTCTGGTTGGGGGGGGG